>CAUYON010118783.1:0-14539 GCA_963573935.1 Arctocebus calabarensis
CCACCCTCTGCAAGGGTTGCTGGAGAGGCCTCAGCTCTCAGACATGTGGCTTTGGGGGTCCCACAGGGCTTCATCCTTTCCTAGGACACTCCTTTCTGCTGATGGCCCAGCCAGTTTGGCTACTTTTAAAAGACATATCCATGGACTTGAGTTTATTTTTTGCTTTGGGCAGATAAATCCAAGCTCCCAGGAGCACAGAGTGTTCCAGCTCTTCTTGATGATTCTTTTTTTTTTTTTTTTTGAGACAGAGCCTCAAGCTGTCACCCTGGATAGAGTGCTGTGGCATCACAGTTCACAGCAACCTCCAATTCCTGGGCTCAAGCGAGTCTCCTGCCTCTACCTCCCAAGTAGCTGGGACTACAGGCCCTGCCACAATGCCCAGCTATTTTTTGGTTGCAGCCACCATTGTTGTTTGGCGGGCCCAGGCTGGATTTGAACCCGCTAGCTCACGTGTATGTGGCTGGCGCCTTAGCCCATTGAGCCACAGACACCGAGCCTTGATGTTTCTTTTGTTCGCAAAAGAAGTGTTATTTTCAGGCTACATGCAGCTGTGGATTGTATAAACCAATTTTTAAAAATGTAAAATTTAAAATTATTTCCCTCAATTTAAAAAAATAAGCACTCATTATTTGTAAATCATGGGGGCAGATAAGAATAAACTCTTTCCATTCTTTGAAGCTCTTTGATTCAGAGCATTCCTGTTATTATTCCCCTCCAATGGGCAGATAGCAACTTCCTCCTGGGAGCACTGTGCCTGGGGCTTCCCTGAGCTTTACAGCTGTGCAGAGGGAGGGGCATCACCAAGGGACCCTTTCTCCTTCACCAAGGACACTTCTTAGTCTTCTGGGGCCTCTCTCTTTTACTGGGGATCCTTCCTTCCGCCATGAATCCCTGTCTTTCACCAGAGGGCCCCTCCTTCATGTAGGGACGAGTCGTCTTCTGGGACCTCATCCTCCCTCCAGGGTCCTCATTCCCCCACAGACTGGAAGTGTGAGCCCAGGCTGTGGACTTCCCCTCTCCAGCTCCCTCTCCCCACGCCACATGAACACCACCACCACATTGTCACAGTTTCCCATCCCTGGCCTTCCACAATCACATTGCTCTGGGAGACCTAAGGCCTGGACATTCTCTCCTTTCCCCACAGCCTCGAGGCTCCAGGTCTAGACTGCAAGACTGTCCCAAAAATCACCAAAACTTCCCTCCATCTCCCTTGAGTCAAAAAATTAGGGTAGGGAGACCTGGTTCTGAGGATTCCGAGAGACACAAAGAGCAACTAAAGGAACAGATGTTGCCATCTCGGCATGAACTCTGGTGGTTTTTCTGTCCAAGGATGTCTTTGTAGTCTGGTGGCAGAGCCACCTCCTCCCTCCCCACAGGCGGAGAACAAGTGCCAGGTTATGACCAATTTTGGAGGATGACCTATGGGCTGAGAAGAAGAACATATACTCACTTTAATCGGGGTGGATTATTGTGTATACTTTAATCTCATTTGTTCTAAAGTTGTGTTTAAGTCCATTGCTTCTTTGTTTCGTTTCTGTTTGGAGGCTCTGCCAAGTTATATGGAAGCCCGCAATTACTATGATGTTGCAGGATATCAAATTGTTCAGATTTGTTAGGGTTTATTTTATATATCTGGGAGCATTTATGCTGGGTGCAAAGATATTTAGGATTGAAATGTCTTTTTGTTTTATTGTTCCTTTGAGGAGTATATAGTGTCCAACTTTGTCTTTGTTTACTTGTATTGGTTTGATGCCCAAGGAACCTGCAAATAAGATGGCAATTCCTGCTGTTTTTGGATTTCCCAAAACAGGCAAATTTTGGATTTGTCTCAGTATGGTTTTCCAGTGGTTCACCAGGAGTCTATTTTGTCCATGGAAGTTAAATTATATTTCGTGTAGACAGAATATACTTGGCTGGTGTTTTTTTATACAGTCAGCCATTCTGTGTCTCTTCAGTGGCAAGTTTAAATCATTCACATTTATTGAGAGAATTTTTAGTATAGTAGAGTTCAGTTTGTCAAATTTTCTGGAAGTCCATTATTTTGTTTCATCCCTTGCAGCACTGTGGAAACAAATTTTTGGGTGTCTTTACTTTGCTGGTGGTCCATTGTGATGATCAGTATGAAAAATGGGTCCAGGTACTTCCTGCAAGCTGGTCTTGTTGTGGCCAATTTCCTAAATGTTTGCATGTCAGTAAAATATTTTATTTCTCCATCTAATGTGAAATTTCGTTTATCACAATACAGAATCCTGGCTTGAAAACTGCTTTGTTTAAGAAGGTTAAAGACAGATGACGACTTCCTCCCAGTTTGAAAATTTTCAGCTGGAAAATTTGCTGTCAACATGATATTTTTCTTTTTGTCGGTAAGAAGTTGCTTATACAGGGCTACTTACAGAATTTTCTCTTTCATTTTGAATTTTGCCATGTTAATTATAATGGGGATTTGCTTTGTTTGAACCAAGTCATTCTGGGGTTCTGAAACTAGTATCTGGATTTCTCAGTTTCTTACAATGTTTGGGAAATTCTCTACCAGATGTCTTGAAGTAAAGGTTCCTACTTCGTGCTATTAGGACTCTCTTCTACTTCAGGAATCTTTATAATTTGAATGTTCAATCCCTTGGATAGTACCCATAATGGGAAAACTCTGTTTTTATTCTCTTTTTTTCTGCCTCTCGGAATTCTTGGGTTAGTTCACGAGTCTTCCATGTTATTTCCAAGATTCTTTTATCTCCTATTTCACTCCTATTGCTAATTTCATCGATTTCTTGAGAGTTCTTTTTAGATTTCTTTTCCCATCATCTTTTCAATTCTGTTTTATCTTATTTGCCATCTATATTCTAAATTTTGTTTAGAATGGTGGTATTTTCAGGTGTATCTCTCTTATAATCTCTTGGGAGAGTTGATATGCACTGATTTTTCATGTTGGTTGGGTTCTTCTGCTGGTTCCTGCCCATGTGTATTTTCATTTTATTTATGTATTTATTGTACTTTTTAGGCTGGAATGTTTGGTTGTCCCTAAATATTTATTAAGAGATAATCTAATCAGGGTCCCTTAGGAAGCACCCTAGCATCCTGCTTGGGAGCTAATATTGGGCTGAAATAAGATCCAGAGGCCCCAGAACATGGAACTTGCTATTCCTTCATCTGACTGTTCAAATGGCATGCAGTTTATACTTGTGACCCTTCCAACACAATGCCTTCAGAAGCTCCTTTTGGGGCTGCAGCATAAGTGTCGCTGAGGGCCAGCCTTGCTTTCCCCAAGTTGGGTGAAGTAGTGCTGGTGGGTGGACCTCCACATGATGCTTCTGGGCTGGGAGTGTCTCCTAGTTAGCATTCCAAACTCTTTCTGTCTTAGTATTAGCCCACTCTCAACCCAGTTTACAAGAGCTATGGTTTTTCACTAAGGCCCAAGTCAAACTTCTGTGGCCCCCATAGCAACTAGGGGTGGGGAACCTGCAGGTGCTCAACTACTCCCACTCAAGTTCCCTCCCTGCACAAAAAGCCCCTCATATGAAGAAATTTTAAAAGCTGTGGATCTCGCTGGAGTTCCGGCTGCAGCGCTAACCTGTGGTCAGGGGAGGGGAAGCACTGTCTGCTTCCTGGATCTTTCCAGGGCAGGTCTCCTGAAGCTAGACCTGTCTCTCTCCAGATCAGCAGGAAGTGAGGTGGGGGCTGGGCAGCTAGAAGGGGCTCGCCATGCACAAACTCTGGGCAGAGCCAATCCAAAGGGCAGGGAAAAGGTGTCCCTTAGCAAGAGGAAGACCCAGGAGAGATCTCGCCTTGCCAAAATCAGGGCAGCTGAACCACAGTTTCTAATTGCAGCTTGGGATAAGGCGTACCCAGTTCATGGAGTCATGCAAAGCAGACATCTGTCAGAGATCTTGCCAGACACACTGGATCTTGCCTTGCCCCTCCACTGGGGTGGAGGGTGGGGGACACAGGGCCTGTCTCCCTTTTCTTACATGGCTAGTTAAGTATCTGGTCACTTATGGTGAGAGAGAAAGTGTCCTCTGTAACACTTGCTTCCTCAGCGTGAAGCTCCTTCATCTCTCTGGTTGCTGGGGTTGGGGCGGACCCTCCAAGGCTGTCCACTGGACTAATATTCTACCTTGCCCGGTGCTGGGAAATTGGCCTCTGCAGGGGGTAGCTGCCAGGGAAAGTAAGAGGGATGGGAATAGAGTGTGGGCACGTGGTGGTGGAAACCAAGTTTGTTCACTCTCCTGTCAGGCAGCATGGGGACCCAGAGGTGGAAATTCCTAGGTGCAGGGAAACTCGGACTTTGTGGCTCTTTCTCCTGGGGTGACAGACTCTGTGTTCACTGAACACCGAGAGCACAGGGAGTGCCCTCAGGTGGCACGTCCCCTCGCCCTTCTATTTGGCACCAGGCTCCTTCAGTCTAGTCACTCCGTACCATCCTCTGTTCTGTTTTCCTGTTTCATGTCTTCGTCCTCACAGTTTGTCTCAGTGGGGATGTTGAGCACCTTGATTTCTTCTCCTCGTGTTCAACCCCTAGTTTCAACTACTCTGAGTTCTCTTCAGTCCAATTTTTCTTCTTCTGGATGGAAGCTTCTGATAAAAGCTGCCTAGAGCCGGCCATCTTGCCCCTTCCTGCCAGAGGCTGATTATGAAAAGCCTTGAGGTAGCCTTGTTTGTGTTAAATCTATGTGGTGGTCTGGTGCCTTCTTGAACCTAAATGTTGACATCTTTCTCTAGGTTTGGAAAGTTCTCAATTATTATTTCTTTGAATAAACTTTCGACCCCAATCTCTCTATATGTCCTCTTTAAGGCTAATAACTCTTGGATTTGTCTTCTTGAGGCTGTCTTTTAGATCTTGTAAGCTTGTTTTTTTTTTAATCCTTTATTCTTTTCTGCTTATGTATTTTCAAATAGTATACTGAATCTTATGTTCCTGTGGAGGGATGATTGCTGGAGGTCTCTATCCAGCCATCTTCTTTTGTGACCCTGTTCTGTTTCTCTGGTTATTGTAACACTAGTTGAGGAGCTGGTCTATAACTAGTTCAGGTGGGTCTCTATAATCCAAAGATTGGGTTTTTGTCTCATTCTCTCTTGGGCAGCCTTTCCTACTCTAGGAGTAAGCCCCTTTAGGACATTCAAGGGAGCCAATAAAATCAGCTAGACAGGACATCTAACATCATCATTACCCACCCACTTGTTTTGAAGATGGAGAAAGATAACTCTTTGGAAATATGTTGACTTGGTTTTTTTATTATTATTTATTTATTATTATTATTATTTGCAGTTTTAACTCTTTGGAAATATGTTGACTTGGTTTTTTTTATTCTTATTTATTATTATAGTAACTGGGACTAAAGGCACCCGACGCCTGGCTATTTTTAGAGATGGGGTCTCACTCTTGTTCACTCTGGTCTCCAACTCCTCAACTCAAGCAATCCACCCACCTCAGCCAATTGTTCTGTTTTTTAAACAATGCGGAAGCAAACATCACACACACACACACACACACACACATCTTTATATCTTTGAATTTGTTTTTCATTTCTGAAGTGATGTAACTGTCGTTGTCACATGAATATCTCAACTAAATTCTTTGAGTATAATTTTAGTTTTCATGTATTTATAAAAGTGATTTATATGTACAGTTTAAGAGTGAAAGATATTTTCTAACTATAAATTAAAATTCACAGTTTAAAATCATTGTGCCAATTGAATTGACAACATTTTTTTCTTAGTTGCTAAAAAAGTAATGAAGCATCTACAAATGATGGCATCTTAGATTTGATGGACATGTATTGCATATACACATACTCTTTTGCAGGAGTAGCATATTTTACAGAATAGAGTCTGTTGTCTTTCTCCTTGCACGAGGCAAGAATGCCATAAATACGTGTTATTTAGGGCTACACGATTTGGAAATATAGAGAATTATGGCTGAGACTGAATTTACTGCCCAATATCCATTCTTGTTTTCTTTATATATATATATCATATAGTTATTTTAAGAAGTACTCTCTTGGCCCAGTTTTGACATCCTGGCTAGAGGTAGTCAGTTTCTTTTCTGGAGCCTCTGATTAAGGCCACACCCCAACCACTTCCCTTATCTGCCTGAACACTCCTGATAATTGCACCCGCCATTATTGCCTGAGGGTCAGATAACAGAGAACCAGGAACATCTTATGCCCTGGAATCCAGGAAGACATTCATGTTAGTCCACAGGGAGCCCCAGAAACCTGGCTATATCCAGCTCACTTATCCTACATAACCCACCTCCTACAGCCCAGCTGAGTAAGTGCTGCCTCATATCAACATGCAGAGGGACTGAGCTTCAGGCAGCAGGCAGGGGCCCCTTGTACTGCTCCAGGAGAGGCTGCTCTGACTCCTCAAATGAAACCTAGTCACTGGGAGTTAGACCATACAGCCTTACAATGAGAGGGCTGGTCAGGAGGCATGTCCATCTTCCTTCCCTCCCTCTTTTCCAATAATCACTTAGAGGGTTTGCATTGTCATTAGAGAGAAACAGAAACGGAAAACCATGACTTCAGAAAGCTAGAGCCCCAAAGCACAACAAAAAATGGAAGAAAATAATATATGGGGAATAAATATTGTGTGTGTGTGTGTGTGCATAAATTAGATTTTCATAGATTGACCCAATTGAAAATCCAGTATTTTGGCTCGGGACCTGTGGCTCAAGCGGCTAAGGCACCAGCCACGTACACCTGAGCTGGTAGGCTCGAATCCAGCCTGCCAAACAACAATGATGGCTGCAACCAAAAAATGGCAGGGTGTTGTGGCAGGTGCTTGTAGTCTCAGCTACTTGGGAGGCAGAGGCAGGAGAACCGCTTGAGCCCAGGAGCTGGAGGTTGCTGTGAGTTGTGATTCTACGACACTCTACCCAGGGCGACAGCTTGAGGCTCTGTCTCAAAAAAAAAAAGAAAAGAAAATCCAAAATTTTTTCTTCTTTAAATTTTTTTACAGTTTTTGGCCGGGGTCAGGTTTGAACCTGCTACCTTCGGGATATGGGGCTGGCACCCTACTCCTTTGAGCCACAGGCACCACCCCAAATCCAGTATTTTTTAAAAGCATTTATAAAACCAAAAAATTAAAAGCACACTTACTGACTTTTGTGCCCTGCCATCATTTCCATATTGACATTAGCATTTCCCATTCACACCAATTGATAAATCTTCATTGATTTCATCAATACTGGGTCTCAAATTATAATTATACCTGGGGATATTATTATATTTAAACATAGTGCTTTTATAATCACAGCAATATAACTAAATATAAAATGGAAAGGGGGGTGGCGTCTGTAGCTCAGTGGTAGGGCACCAGCCACATACACCCAGGCTGGCAGGTTCAAACCTGGCCCGGGCTAGGTAAAACAATGACAACTGCAACAACTACAGAAAAATAGCTAGGCATTGTGGCGGGTACCTGTTGTCCCAGCTACTCGGGAGGTTGAGGTAATAAAATTGCTTAGGTCTAAGAGTTTGAGGTTAGTGTGAGCTATGATACCACAGCACTCTACCCAGGGAGACAGCTTGAGACACTGTCTCAAAAAAAAAAAAAAAAAAAGCATGGGATTACCAATATTATTGAAATTGCCAATTCTAATCAGAAATCAGTATATTTTCTGCTATCATAGTTTGGCTAATATGTTCTATTTAATGCCTATTTCAACAGTCTCTCAACCACCATTAGCCTTTACCACCAAGGGGATGCAGTACAATTCTATACAACGTTCAGTATGACATTTTATTGATGATGTGGTCTTTCAAAAAAATTAGTGGGATATAGTTATTAATGACATACAAGTCCAATACATTTTTTTAGTCTACTTTCGGTTCTGGAGAAGAAATATTCCCCATTCATAAAAGTTACTGAATCTCACAAATGTCACTACTGGCAAATCATCCCACATTATCTGAGCCCCCTCCAGCAAAAGGCTATACACCCTGTCCAAGTTAAATAAATAGGCACGCTATTTGATGCCCTCAGAGATTTCCTTACCACAGAGGCCTTGGCAACTTCTTCTATTCATGCCTTCTGTCATCTCTGGACCATTTATGTTTACCATAACCTGGGTTTTTGGCACAATACATTCACCCTTCTTGACTCCATGCTAATCACAGTTAGAGTAAAAATTGCTGGCCAAAGACTGAGCATTACAGGATAGAGTGGCTCTCAGAAGCCTAAATACTTGGATCATAAAAGCAGATTCTCCACAAGCTAGGTATGGCTACGATACATCCTTAATGTGGAATATAACTAATCTTCAGCCCTCTGGTATATTTATTTGGAAGAATGGGTGGCCTTACTTGTTCCTTTTTGTTAGTAAGATGCCATAATTGGGGATGAAGATATTAGACCACTTTTAGAAGATCTTTTAGACCACTTGGCTACCCAGGGAGCCTCTTATAATTAATGGAGTGAATAGAAATTAGGGTTTTTAGGCTATATAAACAGCACTGCCAACCATCAGAAATCATGAGGCTCAGTGGAATCTTCTTGCTTTTCATTCCTTCACTAGGATATTCTTGTTAAATAATGGGAGTCAGGCCAGCACAATTGTCCACACTCAGGCAGTCACCTTAGCACTGGATATCCTGGCCAACAGAGAGCCTCATCCTCACTGTCATGATAAAGTGTTGAGCCATGGTCTCAAAGTTGTTCACTATAGGGTAATGAACTCTGAGAATATTTGGCCTCATTGTTATTGAAAATAGAAATCAAAGTTATGTGTAACTTTTTATATGCTAACACCACAATACAAGTCTTGCCAGTACCCTTCTTGTCCTCTTCAAGATTTCAGACATTACTGATAATAACTTGTACATACAGTTTTCTTCTAAAAATATACAATGCTGAACTCTTAAAAAAGACATTCAAAGCAATTCTCATTTCCTTGTTAGATCCCAGAGGGCTAGTTTAGTTAATAAATCTCTAAAAACACCTAAGATACAAAATGACAAATGGACTCCTAAATGGGTTTCTATCTTGCCCTAGGTCTTAATCTTTCTTTTTCAAATTAAAAAAAAAAAAACTTTTTTTTTCTTAATCTTTCTTCAAGGCCCTTGACTGCCTCTTAACTCACACCAACATTTAAAATTCTTGTCATTCCCCTTTATTATTTATACAGAGACTAGTTAAAGATGAGAACTTTCAATAATGTCTTTTTCTATTTTATTGATTTCAAATCCTGCCCTACTGCAGAAGGAGGGCCTTTAATGAGTACATAGATTTCTGGGTTCCATTAACCATAGCTTGTTCCGTAGGCCAGGCTCTTGCTCATCTGGCATGGAAACCATTTGAGTCTAAACTTTACCCACAAAAGTTTCAATATTTAGGTCATAAGTGTGGATTTCTTACTTATTTAAGCTCACATTCTGATTTCTTCTACTGAATTAAAGTTAGTTTCCCAGAGCGATTTCCACAGTTTGGAACACCAACACAAGAAGCAAAAAAATCCACTTGGATAATAAAAGAGATCAATAGAACCTATAAACAAAATGACAAAGAGGTCACCAGCTTTCAAGAACTTTAGGATACTGTGAAAATAGTCTGAAAGGGATATTAATTGCATTAATTGCTTACATGCAAAAATTGGAAAGAGTACATTTTAATAAACTATCAAATAATCTCAAGGAACTGCAAAAGAAAAAACAATCCAGTCCTAAACCCAGCAGAAATAAAAAAATAACCAAAATTGGCAGTGCCGTGGCTCAAGGAGTAGGGAGCCAGAGGTGGCAGGTTCAAACCTGGCCCCAGCCAAAAAAAAAACACCAAAATTAAACCGGAACTAAACAAAGTCAAGAAAAAAAAGAACCATTCAGAAGATTTACAAAGCAAAAAGTTGGTTCTCTGAAAAGAAAAACAAAATTGACAAAGCCTTGGCCAAATTAACCAGAAACAGAAAAGTAAGATCCCTAGTAATGTCAATCATAAACAAAAAGGAGAAATAATAAAAGATGCTACAGAAATACAAAATATAATCAACGAATACTACAAAACCCCAGAAACTTGAAAATGTGAAGTTAGTACACATATTTCTGAACTCACATTAATATCCTAGCTCAACCAGGAAGAAATAGAACTTCTTCCTCATGTGTGTTTTTTTTTCTCAGATTCATATGAGAGTACCAACTATTGGGTTACATTATCTGTGTTTGTTAGATAAAGTCTAAGTTGTAGTTGAGCCTTTTATCAAAGAGCTGTACCATATACCCATACATTGTACTCATTAAGTGTGAGCTTAATTCCCTTTTACTTCCCCTTTTCTCTTCCCCCCACTTGACTTTGTGTTTTTCTTTTTTTCCTTTTCTTGTTTTAAAATTTCAGGTTAATGTGAGGGTACAAAGGTAAAGCTAGGTTACAATGTTTTCATTTGTTAGGTAGAGTATCTCTCATAGTTTTGTTCTACACCAAAGAGGTATGCCACACACCCTTACACTGTGCCTATTCAGTAGGAGCACATCACCCCCTCCTCTCCTCCACTCTTCCTCCTTTCTATTCCCCCCCAACTTGAATTGAATTGAATTGAATTTTTCTCTTATGTGGGAGTGTATTCAATTGTCTACTGGCTTCATATTAATATTGAATACATAAGATAGCTGCTTTTCTATTCTTGTGATACTTTACTAAGAACAATGTAATTCAACTTCATCCAGGTTAATACAAAAGATTGTTGTTGTTGTTGTTAATTGAGACAGAGTCTCACTTTGTCACCCTCAGTAGAGTGCTGTGGCATCACAACTCATAGCAACCTCAAACTCTTGGGCTCAAGTGATTTTCTTGCCTCAGCCTCCCTAGTAGCTGGGAGTACAGGTACCCACTACAATGACCTGGCTATTTTTGTTGCTGTTGTTGTTGTTTAGAAAGCCCTGGCCAGGTTTGAACCCACCAGCCCTGGAGCATACAGCTGGTGCCCTAACCACTGAGCTATGGGCACCCTTAGTCTCCATCCTTTTTATGGCTGAATAGCATTCCATGGTATACATATACCACAGTTTTAAAATCCATTCTTGGGTTGATCGGCACTTGGTTGATTCTACACCTTAGTGATTGTGAACTTAGTTCTAATGAACATTCTACTGAAAATGTTCTTATGTTAAAATGTCTTTTTTTATTTCTGGGTAGATATCTGGTAATGACATTGTTGGATTAAATTAAAGGTCTACTTTTAGCTCTTTGAGGGTGAAATAGAACTCATGAATAGACCAGTATCAAGCAGCAAAATTGAAGCAAGAATAAAAATTCTTCCAACAAAAAAAGGCCCAAACAGAATTGTTTCACACCAGAATTCTAGAAATCACTCAAAAAAGAGCTTCTACTATATTGCAGAGTCTATTCCAAAATATTGAGAAAGAAGGAACCCTCCCTAACTCCTTTTATGAAGCAAGTACCACCCTAATACTAAAACAAGGAAAGGGCACAACAAAAAGTGAAAAGTTTAGAAGAATTTCATTAATGAATATCGATGCAAAAATACTCCATAAAATCTTAACAAACAGAATTCAGGTATACTTCCAAAAAAATTTTTCTTACTGGATGGGCTTCATCCAGGGATGAAAGGTTGGCTCAACAATGTAATTAACTACATAAACAGAAGTAAAAACAAAGGCTATATGATCCTCTCAATAGATGTAGAAAAGCAGGCATTAAAATTCAGCATCCTTTTTTGAAAAGGACACTTAAGAAGTTTACCATACATGACACATTTCTTATACTGATGGAAACCATCTACAACAAATCCATAGCCAACATCCATATTGAAAGGAGAAAAACTGAAAGTATTTCTGCTTAGAACTAGAACCAGACAAAGATGTCCACTATCACCACTACTATTCAACAGAATCCTGGAAGTTCTAAGCAATGCAATCAGGCAATAGAAGAATATCAAGATAAATTAGGGCAGAACAGGTTAAACTATCACTCTTTGCCAATAATATAATCTTATAATTTAAAAGGTCAGGCTCGGCACCCATAGCTCAGTGTCTAGGGCACTGGGCACATTCACTGGGTCTGGCAGGTTCAAACCTGGCCTGGGCCTGCCAAACAATAATGACAACAACAACAACAACAAATAGCCAGATGTTGTGGCAGGCACCTGTAGTCTCAGCTACTTGGGAGGCTGAGGCAAGAGAATTGCTTCAGCCCAAGAGTTTGAGGTTGTAGTGAGCTGTGATGCCATGGCATTCTACTGAGGGTGATGTAGTAAGACTCTATAGTGAGTTAAAAATAAATAAATAATAAATAAATAAAAACTCAAAGGATTCAAACACAAGACTGAAATTGACAAAGAAATATGGCAACATCTCAGGATATATAGACCAATGTACACAAATCAGTAGCCTCATATACTCCACATTAAACCAAGAATTTAAATCAAAGATTGAATACCCTTCACAATGACATGAAAGAAAATGAAATAGTTAGAATATATATATGAAAGAAGGTGGAAGAACTCTAAGAAAAAAAATGAAACACTGATGTTGCGTGACCGGAGACACGAGGGGCTATAGCTTTGCCTCAGGTGTAGATCTGCACTGCAATGTTAGTGGCACAAGAAACAGGCTACAAGCTCTTTTGTGGCAAATAGCCGATTAACTTTATTTCTCACTACCTTATATACTTTTGCTGTCATGTGCACACTTAAATCTGTGATATACAATATTCATTATTTGACTTTAAACTTATGTAGCAGATATCCTGTCCCGGAAAACAGCACAATATTCTTCTACTTTTAGGTCTTAAAAAATCTACATAAAATAAGAGAGACAGAGCTATAGGAGAACTATTTCCTCATGTACTTAACAAGTTAACCTTAAATGGGTCTTTGACTTTGTTTCTCCACAGTGCTAAGATCTTTGGGCATTTGATAAAATGTAAAGACATTTTGTCAACCTCTAGACCAAGCCTCCAGTCAAGAACCTAGGAGACAATGGCTGCAAAAACTTCAAAGTATCTATTCCTGGATAACCAGAAGACAGTCTTTGTGTTTGCCTCAGGGTTGCCCAAATCTATTGCTTTTTCTGTGAAGGCAAAAGCCAGTTTAACCCATTAGTGGCTTACTGAAATGAGAAGTCCACATACATGTGGGGATTTCTAACCCCACACTCTCTTTTCTCATTATTGTCTTTCATTTTAACATAGACTTTGATATATTTTTATTCATCTCATTGGATTAAAATTTTATGGGCTTTATTAAAAATATATTATGTAAGACATTTAAAAGATGGAAACCAGTTTTTATTCTACCAAGATTCTTGCCATTTATCGATGTGGTTCCTAACCTGGCAGAATTTGGAGAACTTGGACCACTGGGCAGAGGAGAGTTCAGTGTACAGGATCCATTCTGGTTTTAGATCCATAGGGTAAGGACCTCAAGTGTGTCAAGTGGACTTGGAGGTCAGTTCACAGGGCAGTAATGTGATCAGAAGTGTGTTACATGGTCTGGCATCTAGGAAGTCAGCCAAAGTAAGATATCTGCGAAGTCAAAGTAGAGAAGATGAGGGTACAGCAGGTAGAAGATGGACGCTCACTTGCCATGAGGAGGAATTACTGACAGAGGGCACTGGGTGTGGACAGCAGATGCCTGAGGGTCAAAAGCACAGTAGCTCTAAAGACTTTACCGCAGGGAGCTCTTATAGCTACAAAGGTCGGTAAATACATAGCTTATCCTTATTGGGAAGGGTATTGGAAATACCATACTAAAGTCCATTCATCACTAGCATATTATATATAAAAATAAAAAATTAGTGATTGTGAAAGAGTACTTCATTTTATGAAAGAATTTGCACCAGAAAAGACTAAGTAGAACTAATGAGAGGTTGAAAGAGCCTTTTCATAAAGGATAAGGATAGGATAAATGTTGAATTTTTCCACAAAATTCTAGATCACTAGAGAAAAAGAGGTATTTCTTAAAACTCATAATTGTCATAGTTTGGAGTGTTCTAACAAATTACCACTGACTAGGTGACCTAAATAGCAAACATTTATTTCTCATGGTTCTGAAGGCGGAAAGTGTGAGATCAGGGTGCCTGCATGGTCAGGTTCTCAGTGAGGGCTCTCTGGGCTCTCTTTCTGGTTGTGTTCTTTCGTGGCCTTTCCTTCCTTGATTAATACACACAGAGAGAAATCTGCCATCTTCACCTCTTTCTTTTTTCTTTTTTTTTTTTTTTTAATAATTTTATTAAATCATAATTGTGTACATTGGTGGAATCATACAGCAGAATGTGCTTCATATACAATCAGAAATATTTTGATCGTACTGTTAGAGATAGCCTTCATGGAATTTCCTTGATCACTATATAAAGACATTGATACTCTACATTTAATAAGTTTCACCAGTACCCTGCTAAGATGCACTGTAGGTGTTTTCCCACCAATTGCCCTCCCTCCACCCATCTTCCCACCTCCCCTCCCCTCCCTTTCCCCTTTCCCTGTATTCTTGTGCTATAATTGGGTTTTAGCCTTCATATGAAAGCTATAAATTGGCTTCATATTAGGGCTGAGTACATTGGATACTTTTTCTTCCATTCTTGAGATACTTTGCTAA
>CAUYON010118784.1:0-15904 GCA_963573935.1 Arctocebus calabarensis
CTCCAGGGTTCCTAGGCCAAGGGTGGGAAAGGGCGGCCTAGGATCTCCCAGTCGTTTCCTGAAGATCCCCAACAAGGCCTGAGCCCTTAGGCTTTCCTGGCATCTCCCCACCTTGGGCCCTGTTAACCTCTTCCTTTCTCAGTTATGTGCCCTGGAACTACCATGAGCCAGAGCCTGGGGTCTTTAACTTTAATGGCAGCCGGGACCTCACTGCCTTTCTGAAGGAGGCAGCTATAGCGAACCTGTTGGTCATACTGAGACCAGGACCTTACATCTGTGCAGAGTGGGAGATGGTGAGTTAGCTGGGATAGAACCAAAGCTACCTATGTTCAGTTCCTAGACTACTCTCATTTGCCCACATTCGAAGGCTATTTCCAGCACTATACACAGCTTCCTCCCTTCTTACCTCACCCAGCCCCAAACAACAATACCTACTGTGCTTCCTTGCTGTCTTTATGTTTGTTTTGTCTCAGGGTGGTCTCCCATCCTGGTTGCTTCGAAACCCTAACATTCATCTGAGAACCTCAGTTCCAGGTGAGTTGAGACAAAAGATTTAACATAGAAAAAAGCAAACAACAAAGCCATTTAGGTGCCAAAAGCAGACAAGACCATTCCCAACTTGTAGGTCATCATTCAAATATTTACTGTTAGGCTGGATGCCATGACTCACGCCTGTAATCTTAGCCCTCTGGGAGGCCAAGACAAATGAATTCTCTGAACTCAGGAGTTCAAGACCAGACTGAGCAAAAGCCAGACCCAGTGTCTACTAAACATAGAAAAACTAGCAGGGTGTTGGGACAGGTGCCTAGTCCCATCTACTCAGGAGGCTGAGCCAAGAGGATCTCTTGAGCCCAGGAGTTTGAGGTTGCTGTGAGTTATGATGCCATAGCACTTTACCCAGGGTGACAGAGTGAGACAATGTCTCAAAAAAAACCCAACAAAAACAAAAACAAAAAACCCTATAACTAAGATTGTTACAAGCTATAAAAAATATACAAGAAAATAAACTAAGAGTTAAGAAAGTGAATAATAGAAAGGTCCTTTTTATGTAGGGTGGTCAGAAAAGGCTTTTTTCTTTCTTTTTTTTTTTTTTAATTTCAGGTTGTTATGAGAGTACAAACTACCAGGTCATAATATTTGAATTTGTTAGATATGAGTCGCTCTTGTAGTTGTGTCCCACACCCAAAAGGTGTGCCATATACTCCCACTTTGTGCCGTTTATGTAGGAGCACACCAATCTCCCCTCCTCTTCCCATCCTTCATTCCCCCTTCCCCCAACTTGCATAGAATTAAGTTTTTCTCCTGGGTGGGTGTGTGCTAGATTGTGTACTGGCTTCATAATAAAACTGATCATATTGGATACTTGCTTCTCCATTCTTGTGATACTTTACTAAGAAGAATGTGTTTCATCTCCATCCAGGTTAATACAAAAGATGTAAAGTTACATCTTTTCTTAGGGCTGAATAGTACTCCATGGTATATATATATATCTATATACCACAGCTTGTTAATCCATTCCTGAGTTTATGGGCATTTAGCTTGTTTCCACATCTTTGCAATTGTAAATTGAGCTGTGATAAACATTTTAGTGCAAATGTCTTTATGATTAAATGATTTTTTTTTTATTCTGGGTAGATGCCTAGGAGTGGGACTGTGGGTCAAATAAGAGGTCTAATTTGAGTTCTTTGAGGATTCTCCACACTTCTGTATTAGTTTGCAGTCCCAAGAAAAGGCTTTTCCTGAAGGTTGAATTTAGGAGTGTTAAAAAAAAAAAAAGGCTTTTTTCAGTTGACTTCTAGGGAAGAGAAAACACTGGGAATGTGAAGAGTGAGGCAAGAACATTTCAGATATATTCTAAGGAAGCAATATATTCTAAGGCCCCCAGAGGTGGGAAAAAACATAGGATGATTGAGGAACTGAAAGCAGAACAGCATGGCCTCATATCAGTACTCAAAAGTTTCAGATTTTGGTGCATTTCAGATTTCAGACTAGGGATACTCAACCTGTGTGATGATCTTTCAGTTGAAGATCATCTGCACTGTCAGTTACATCAGAATACAGGTCAGACTTTATTTCTGTGAATTTCCTTTCCATAGCACTATCAGGTATGAGTTGATTATATAATTATAGGTCTGTGCTATGTGTTTAAGAAATACTACTTTAAAAATTTCCTGTGTTCAAAGAAAAAAACAAACAAACAAAAAATTTCCTGTGTTCAAATTTCATTGACATGCAAATATACAAATGCTTAGGGTTGAGACTATCTTCTGACAAGATTTCTTTGTGGGCGAGTACAGAAACTGCAGCCTAAAGTATAGGCAGCACTCAAGTCACTAGTAAGGATGCTAGGGGTGAGGGCTATGCTGGTGGTGGTGGTCCCTAATGTGCAGTGCTGCTTTTTTCTTTAGACTTCCTTGATGCAGTAGACTCATGGTTCAAAGTCTTGCTGCCCAAAATATATCCATGGCTGTACCACAATGGAGGCAACATCATTAGCATTCAGGTACAAGGAGATTGGCTGGAGAAGGAAAAGGCAGTACAAGGGGTCCTTGACCTCTACCTCATAATTTGGCTCCATTTTTCCTTCCCCCTGGCAGGTGGAGAATGAATACGGTAGCTACAAGGCCTGTGACTTCAGCTACATGAGGCACCTGGCTGGGCTTTTCCGTGCACTACTAGGAGATAAAATCTTGCTCTTTACCACAGATGGGCCTGAAGGACTCAAATGTGGCTCCCTCCAGGGAGTCTATACCACTATAGATTTTGGTCCAGGTCTTCTAAGCAAGGGTTGGGAGTGGAGTAGGGGGAAGAGACATGTCTTCTATGATATTTATCTTTTTCCTTTGCCTCCTTTGTGCAGCTGACAACATGACCAAAATCTTTAGCCTGCTTCGGAAGTATGAACCCCATGGGCCATTGGTGAGGGGCCAGAGAGGAGGGAAATCAAAGAAGAATGAGGGATGGGAATGTGTCCAGCTCAATTTCTGTCTCACTCATGGCTCCTTTCACTTCACTCTAGGTGAACTCTGAGTACTATACAGGCTGGCTAGATTACTGGGGCCAGAATCATTCTACCCGCTCTGTTCCAGCTGTAATCAGAGGACTAGAGAAAATGCTCAAGTTGGGAGCAAGTGTGAACATGTAATTGAAGACACTGGGGTCAAATCTGTAACTGGGAATTGGAGATGAAAGTTAAGATTCAATGAGTAAGCTTTTATGTATACCCCATCCCCACTTCAGGTACATGTTCCACGGTGGCACCAACTTTGGATACTGGAATGGTAAGTCTAGATGGTCCCTGGGGCAGAAGCAGGGAGGAAAAAAAGAATTAGAATCTAAGGGCTAGATGAATTAAAATGTCTACAAGGTGGCTCAGTGCCTGTGGCTCAACGGGCTAAGACGCCAGCCATGTACACCTGAGCTGGTGGGTTCGAATCCAGCCCCAGCCCGCCAAACAACAATGACAGCTGCAACCAAAAGATGGCCAGGTGTTGTGGCGGGCGCCTGTAGTCCCAGCTACTTGGGAGGCAGAGGCAAGAGACTCGCTTGAGCCCAGGAATTGGAGGTTGCTGTGAGCTGTGATGCCATAGCACTCTATCCATGGTGGCAGCTTGAGGCTCTGTCTCAAAAAAAAAAAAAAAAAAGTCTACAAGGTGAATGTGGCCACCACTGCCCCCTCTGATGGCAAAATTCTCTGCATGAAGCTCTTTGCTTAGTGGCTATCATCCAAAAGTTATGTAGAATTGATTAAATTGGCTCAACCTCAGGTGCTGATGAGAAGGGACGCTTCCTTCCAATCACTACCAGCTATGACTACGATGCACCTATATCTGAAGCAGGGGACCCCACACCTAAGCTTTTTGCTCTTCGAAATATCATCAGCAAGGTGCCCTACCACTTTGTTAAACTCCAAAGGCTTTTATTAATTTTGTTGGGGGAGAATGTGGGGCCCAAATTTTAAAGGGATCCCAAAATTGGTGGTTGTTGACTGGCCTACAGAGCCCTCTGAGCATCCCATGGAAGCATTTTCCACTCACTCATGGGACTATGTGGGAAAAAACGTGTGTATAAAATTACAGGTCTTCATGACCCCTCCAGCCCTTCCCTGGGGCCCAGGTTAAGAACCTGCTCTAGGGTCCTGGAATAGGTGTTGTTTCTCTGGTTTTCCTATGGCTCCTGAGAGAATTTGGGCTCAGTTCCAGGAAGTTCCCTTGGGACCTTTACCTCCCCCCAGCCCCAAGATGAATCTTGGACCTTTGACTCTGCAGCTGGTAAGTTCCTCTCCATCTTTTCTCAGATAGTAACCCTTTATTTTTCAAATAGTCTATCCTCTCCTATCCTCTATCCAGAAATCTTCCTCTCATTCTGATTCTTTCCCCCTATTCTAATAGGATGGGGATTTGCTGGCTTTCCTAGACTTTCTATGCCCCCAAGGGCCCATCAGTTCAGTCTTGCCAATGACCTTTGAGGCTGTCAAACAGGTAAGTCAAACCCACATATGGTAGGGAAGGCAACCTCCCACCTTCCTATCTTCCCCAGTGTTCTTGCTTATCTCTCAATTCATCTTAAGTACTTATTCTTCTATACCCAGGATCATGGCTTTATGTTGTATCGGACCTATCTGACCCATAGCATTTTTGAGCCAACACCACTCTGGGTGCCAAATAATGGAGTCCATGACCGTGCTTATGTGATGGTGGATGGGGTGAGAATCTAATTCCAGGCTAACTGTGAGCCCCAATTTCCTCCTTTCCCCA
Source organism: Arctocebus calabarensis (assembly GCA_963573935.1). Classification (NCBI taxonomy): domain Eukaryota; kingdom Metazoa; phylum Chordata; class Mammalia; order Primates; family Lorisidae; genus Arctocebus; species Arctocebus calabarensis. Next base: position 4,758 of record CAUYON010118784.1, read on the forward strand.
CTACCTCTTAGCCTTAAGTTTCCCATGTGTACCCTTTCCCAACTGCCTGCTCACATATGCAGAGGGTCCAGGGATAAGCTGGGATGAGGGAGAGTTTGATTAAGGATAGAGTTCTAAAAAGGATAGGTAACTAACCAATGTGTTACATTTTCTTTGCCCACCAAATAAGTATCCTAATGTGGTTTCCCATGCCTTCACCACTCAGAGCTGATGTTGAGCCCTTCCTTTCATAGATCCTATTTCTTTTTTCTGTGAATTCACTGCTTTATGATTGATTGATTGACTGATTGATTTAGACAGAGGCTATCCCCTATTGCCCAGGCTAGTGTGCTGTAGCATCAGCCTAGATCACAGCAACCTCAAACTCCTTGGTTCAAGTGATCCTCCTGCCTCAGCCTTCCAAATAGCTGAGACTGCAGGAACCCACTACAATGCCCAACTAATTTTTCTATTTTTGGTAGAGACAGAGTCTTACTCTTGCTCAGGGTGGTTTCAGACTCCTGAGCTGAAGGGATCCTCCCACTTTGGCCTCCCAGAGTGCTAGCATTACAGTTATGAGCCAGCACACCTGGCTCATAAATCCTATCTCTTATCCACAGGTGTTCCAGGGTGTCTTGGAACGAAATATGAGACATAAAGTATTTTTGATGGGGAATCTAGGGGCCAGACTGGATATCTTGCTGGAGAACATGGGTAGGCTCAGTTTTGGGTCTAACAGTAGTGACTTCAAGGTGAGCTAATTTTGCCTAGTTGCATCCCAGGGCTTGATTAGGTATAGTTTGGCCATAGAGGTTAGTGAGTGATGCCTTTTAATTTCGCTTCTCTACAGGGCCTATTAGAACCACCCATTCTAGGGCAAACAATCCTTACCAGGTGGATGATGTTCCCTCTGAAAATTGATAACCTTGTAAAGTGGTGGTTTCCCCTCCAGTTGCCAAAAAGTTCACCACCTCAAACTCCTTCTGGCCCCACCTTCTACTCTACAAAGTTTCCAGTTTTAGGCCCTGTTGGGGACACATTTCTGTATCTACCTGGATGGACCAAGGTATTGCTAATTGTGGTAGCTGGGGGTGGGGGTAGTGGCAGTAGAGAGGGGAAGCAGAAAGTATCTTCTCATTAGAAATTCAAAAGGGGGCTCAGTGCCTGTGGCTCAATGGGCTAGGGTGCCAGCCACGTACACCTGAGCTGGTGGGTTCGAATCCAGCCCGGGCCCACCAAACAGCAATGATGGCTGCAACCAAAAAAATGGCCGGGCGTTGTGGTGAGTGCCTATGGTCCCAGCTACTTGGGAGGCGGAAGCAGGAGACTCACTTGAGCCCAGGAATTGGAAGTTGCTGTGAGCTGTGATGCCACAGCACTCTACCCAGGGTGACAGCTTGAGGCTCTGTCTCAAAAAAAAAAAAAGTTCAAAGGGGGATAATTTTACTCCCCTAAAAAGCTGATTCCTTTTTTCTGTTCTCCCCTCTCATTCCTCAGGGCCAAGTCTGGATCAATGGGTTTAACTTGGGCCGGTACTGGACAAAGCGGGGGCCACAACAGACCCTCTACGTGCCAAGACCCCTGCTGTTTCCTAGGGGAGGCATCAACAAACTCACATTGCTAGAGCTAGAAAATGTGCCTCCACAGCCCCAAATCCTATTTTTGGATAAGCCTATACTCAATAGCACCTTGCATAAGACATATGTCTATTACCTCTCAGCCGATACACCAAGTATCTCTGAACCAATGGAGTTAAGTGGGCACTGAAAGAAAGGTAACTCTTGGAGTGGGCAGGATCCCTTGGTGCTGGCCACGGTGACCATAAGGAACCAATGGCCTGAATGCCTCAGAATGTAAGTACGAGTGCAGTTTCCTTGCCAAAGTTTATTGTGATTAAAGTTCCACAGATAGTACCAGCTCCACATACCTCTGTGGCCCTGTCTTTTCCCCTGGTTCCTAAGTGTCCTTCACCCTAATACTCCCTGGTTTCATGGGAAAGAAGAAACCTAGGGCTGGTGTAAATATGCCCTCTCAGAGCCTAGAGTTGGCGCCAGGTGGAGCTGTAAGAGATCAGGAAGAGGGCTTCCCTGCCCGACAGCGATGATCCTGAAGGCAACGTGTGGAGCAGAAAGAGAAGTCGAGGTAGTGAAAAGGAACGAGGCCTTGGAGGGATGCCCCACAACTCCAGCAGCGTCTGAACAACAGAAAGAAAAATAGCTGGACAGGTACCCTAGAAACATCCCAATCCAAGCTCTCCTATGCCTCCTGCCATTTCTGGTTTTGCTCCAAAGGTTCTCAGAACATCTCAAATCTCAACGACCTTTCTGAACGCTATGTAGGTACTCATTACACATTACACACCCTACTCCCTCACCCGGCCCATACCGAGCATTGAGGACTGTAGAGTCATAGATTGGAGGGGAAGAGGCTCCCAACTGGGCAGCGAATCGGTGCTCTGCAGCCAGAGCTCTCTGAGGGAAAAAGAAATTGTGTTAAGGATGAGGCCCCAGTGGTAAACAGGGTGCCCAAGAAGTAGCCACACACTGGGCAAGGGAGTAGACCTCTAAAGAAGCCTTGCCATAGAAGAGAAAACTTCCAGCCTTACCTTTTCTCTGTCGCTGAGGGCCGCAAATCTCTGCTGCTCTTCTAGCTCGCGCTCCTCCCGCTCCCGCTGCTCCCGAAGCTGTTCCTCCCGTCGCCGCCTGGCGGCCTTTTGCTCCCTTTTCCGTGTAGCCTGCCGTGCCTCCATTTCTAGAGTCAGTGGCCCTGGCACCTGGAGGATTTTTACACAAGATCCTGAAGATATATTATTACACAAGCTATCCTTGATAAAACTACCAGGAAGTAGTAAGGATCTAGCCAGTATTTACGATGCATTCCCACTCTACTTCTTCCTTTTCCAGCTGACCTGAGCCTTGTTATAATCATAGGCATCTGGATTCTTCTCCATGTATCTTCGGAATTCATTACGTGTTGATTTGTCAGCTGCAACAGTATAAGGTGGCCGGGCTTGGGAATCCCTAGGTGCAAAAGCCCAAAAAATGGGTTCAGGTTGCCTGAATGTCACCCAACCAGACCAACAGAATACTATCAAGTAGCTAATATCAACTTCATCCTCCAAATTATCCTCTCTAGACCAAAAATGCCCTTACTTACTGCACAGTGGGGTCAGCACCTGCCTCCAGCAACAGACGAACCACTGAGCCTCTTCCAGCTGCAGCTGCTGCATGTAGGAGAGTAAAGCCACCAGCGCCCAATGGGGCATTGAGCAGAGACATAACTCCAGAGTCTACAGGGCCCGCAGCTAGCTGGAGCTTCAGCATTCCAATATCACCAGCTCGGCAAGCAGCTAGAAGCACATCCCAGGGCTCTGGCTGACCAGGGGCCTTGGAGTCATCCAGTGAAGGGCCCAAGGGGGCTGCAGCTGCCTGAGCTGACTGTGAGAAAGGCCCATCTTCTTCCAATTGCTGGGCAAGAGTCATATGTACCCCAGCCTCCTGGTCTTGACATCTCTCCTTCTTATTCCTTCTTTTCCTCCTCCTCTTGGGCAATACCTCAAACTCACGAAGATCCAGGGTCCCCAGTGTCAATTCTACTACCTCCAACTCTACCTGGAAACCATCCTCTCCCTCTGACCCCGAACCTGGGAAAAAAATTTGATGTGAAATCCACTGAAGGAATAAGTAGAGGGTGGAAGTATTTGGGCTACCTCAGATGCCTAATAATTGTCTATAAAGAGATAATCCAGATCATCCTGAAATGAAATTAAGTGCATTTATTTTGCCACCTAGTTAAAGTAGCACATCAACAACTAAGTCCATTCTATCACATGCAGAAACGAGGCTCTCAGCACAGACAAGGACAGGCTAAGAAGGAGATATGCAGAGGCACAAGTCCCTGGACTATGCTTATGAGCAAGTAGCCTTAGAATGATGCACAACAGAGAAAAGAATGAAGTATCCCTTAGCTCAAAACCACATCATCCGATAAACTATGAAAGATCCCTGATACACATGAATCTAATCTCCATGCTAGGATTCTTCTAAGTACTCCAGAAACATTCATGAACAAAAGAGATAATAGGAGATCTGGAAAGAACACTAAACATGTCTCAGAAATTGCTATAATACCCCCATTTTTTATTTTTATTTTTTGCAGTTTTTGGTTGGGGTTGGGTTTGAACCCGCCACCTCCAGCATATGGGGCCAGCACCATACTGCTTTGAGCCACAGGTGCTGTCTTACCCCCGTTTTTTTTGTTGTTGTTGTTTGAGACAGAGCCTCAAGCTGTCGCCCTGGGTAGAGTGTTGTGGCATTACAGCTCACAGCAACCTCCAATTCCTGGGCTCAAGCAAGTCTCCTGCCTCTGCCTCCCAAGTAGCTGGGACTACAGGCACCCGCCACAACGCCCGGCTATTTTTTTGTTTGGGTTGCAGCTGTCATTGTTTGGCGGGCCCAGGCTGGATTCGAACCCGCCAGCTCAGGTTTACATGGCTGGTGCCTTAGCCCGCTGAGCCACAGGCACCGAGCCTTACCCCCATTTTTTAAACAGACACTGTATGTGAGTGTAATATAAGGACACATTTATGGACTGGACTCAGTGGCTCATGCCTATAATCCTAGCACTCTGGGAGGATGAGGCAGGTGGATTTCCTGAGCTCAGGAGTTCCAAGACCAGCCTGAGCCAGAGCAAGATGTCATCTCTTTAAAAAAAAAAAAATGTAGCTGGAACTATAGGCACCTGCCATAATGCCCTGAGCCTATAGTTCCAGCTACCTGGGAGGCTCTTAAAAAAAAAAAGTAGCTGGAACTATAGGCACACGCCACAATGCCCTGGGCCTATAGTTCCAGCTACTTTGGAGGCTGAGGCAAGAGAATCTCATAAGCCCAAGAGTTTGAGGGCTGTAAACTATGATGCCATGGTACTCTAACGAGGGCAACAAAGTGAGACTCTGTCTCAAATTAAAAAAAAAAAAGGACATCTATAAGGAAATAGGTCAGTTATGAGAGTAGGGAATTTGCCACTGCAATTCTAGGACAGAAACCCAAATACATTTGACAGTTGCCAGACAGTACTCAAACCATGTTTCTGAGATTCTTCATTCTGTCCATGTGTCTCATTTTCATCAGTGGGGGCCTTTCTTCTTTCTGCCTTAGTAATTTTCTTCCTCTCCTCTGTCACTGTCTTCCAGTGTTTCTGAGGTGAGTGTAATCTGACTGCTTCCCGAGGGTCTTCTCCTGCCATAAAACAAAAGATCTTTCTCAAACTTAGCTAAGGAGAAGTCAGTCCAGGTTACTCTCAATGAACATGTAATTGGGCAGCAGTTCAAGAGCTAAAAAACCCTCTAAGTATACAAATGAGAACTGAGGCTTATGCTGAAGAGTATAGGGAGGTATAAAGAATCTGAGGATCTGGTTCAAAGGCTCACCATGAATATGCAAGGTTGTCAGCTTTTGGAGCACACGCTGTAGCTCTTGGAAGGTGGGTCTGCGGGTGACAAGGGGGATATCCCAAAGTCGGGGATCCCCCTTTTTCAGGGGCGCCCCATGGCCTCCAAAGAACAAGGACCGGCCAGAGCGGGGAGCACGCAGCAGTATTGTCCCAGCCTCCTCCAGTGCCTTAGCCCAGTCTGGCCCTGCCAGTAGATCACGAACATCCTACAAGAGAGAGTACCTCAGTCCTTCATATCTTCACTTGCTATTTTTAAATTTCCAACCAAAAAAGAGGCCCAGGGCAGTTTTTGTGGCACTGGTCCCATATACTGGAGGTGGCCGGTTCAAACCCAGCCCCAGCCAAAAACAAACAAAAAAAGGCCCACAGATCATATGCAAGAAGTGGGAGGTAGAAGGTAACATAAAGGGAGAAAGAGGACTAAGACTCCTTGGATCCTTATTCTACTTGAGTCTACCCAGAAATAACAAAAATTGGAAGGTATAGGAGTCCTACTATAGTATTTAATGAGTTGAACGGAGAAGCAAAAAAGTGTGGATTATAGGACCACCAGATCTGGGAGGCTTAACTCACCTTATATAGTGTGACTTCATTGTAGCGCCTCAGATTGGCTCCAGCAGAATGTGGCACCCCACCTCGGTCATCCCGAAGTCCCTGAGCTGTGCCCCTCTTGGCCCGCACTGTATAGCGGTGAAAGGTTTTGTGTGTCACCACTTCTTTTCTGTAGAAAGCAAAGACTCAGTAATGGAGAGCAGCTAGCGCTCCCAGGCTCATAGGTTCCACTGCATCCTTACCCCAAACAGCACCCTCTTACCCTTGAAATACTGCACCAGCGAAGTGCCCAGCTGCAGCCATGAGCACTACACAGTATCTAGGACCTCCACTTTGCAGGTTCTGTAGCAGCAGTTCTGCCTCTTGTAGGGGAACCTGGATGACAGAGAAGCAGCAGAAACATTCTATCAGTTGCATTCAATAAGAGCAAGAAACCAATTGTCAGTGCTAAGTGCTTCATCTACATTAACACATTTAACACAACAACCTGAGACTTGTTTCCATATGGTAAATAAAAGAAATTTGGGGCTTGGTGAGGTTGTGAAGATGACAATGTCAATTGTGGTTCTACCACCACAATTCAAACTGAGATCTATTTCTAAATTTAATTCTATTACACTTTATTTGCAAGATTCAGGCCAGTTTTAATCTAAGACTGTTGTCAAGTGTGATACTCACACTCAACAGGAAGAAAGGAAAGTAGTGAGAAATGGACTGGACTAAGGAAATCTAACCTTCCTATTAGATTGTACAAAAGGCCAGGGTTGACCACACAATCTGTACCATCACTTGCCTGGTGAGGGCCTAGGACACAGCGATAGGCATAAAGAAACTGGCCCTGGGCATTTTGGAAAAGAACCCGATGAGGGTAGAAGCCTTGGGGTCGGTAAGGCTTCTCAAATTCAGGCCTTTCCTCATCCTGTGTCTGTAAGTCCTCTTCATTGGCCGAGTCTGAGTCTTCTGAACCTGAGATGCTGGAAAGATCACCTGAAGGCAACATGAGATATACATCTTTAATCTTTCCTCAAACTACTAAACTAGGTAGGGCTTTCTGCCCCCATGTCCTCCCATCAGTCATCACCTGTGGAGCTCTGCTTTTCAAAATCCAGGGCAGACAAAGGAGGTTTGTCCTTGAGACGTTGCTTTAGGTTAAACCGATGCCAATCAAGCTTATAATGTTCCCTCTGGTACAAAGACAAAAAAGGAATCAGAAGGTGGATATATGCCCCATCCTGCCCTTGCATACTAACCAAGACAAATAATAGAATTCCAGGAAATATGACCACATAACACTAACTGCATCAGTCAAAGCATGGACCTTTATTAGTTTAAGACATTAAATGCCTATCTATCCCTACTGATCATTACACTTTTGTTTCTAACATCTACCTCTGCACCCTAGCTTTTTACCTGTTCCTGGTGGTTCTTGAAGATCTGATCACAGGCTGAACAAAATAACTTCTCTGAAATATCCACAGGACCTTTTAGTAGTTTTCTTTCTGGGCTTTCCCTCTCCCCTGAACCTAAATAAGGGAAGAGTAATTGGAGATAGAAAGGGAACCTAAATTCATAGTACCTGGAATTATAATCAGTGTCTGATATACAAGGCAGAGGAGGATACAAAAGAAAGAGATGGCATAACCTTTCCTTCAAGGAATTTACAATTAATAATCACAAAATAAATGATACAGCAATCACTTTATGCAGTAAAAATGCTCCTGAAAAGATATATGTAAAATGAATATAAATATTGTATTTAAATTAACCAAAGAGCTTGTTTAGCGGAATCCCATAGAAAATAATATCTGGTAAATTTAAAATATTTAACTCTATGGCTGGGAGTGGTGGTTCATGCCTGTAAGCTTAGGACTCTGGGAGGCTGAGGCGGGTGGACTGCCCTGAGCTTACGGTTCTAGGCCGGCCTGAGCGAGACCCCCTTTCAAAATATAGCCAGGCATTGTGGCAGGTGCCTATAATCCCAGCTACTCAGGAGGCTGAGGCAAGAGGATCACTTAAGCCGAAGAGTGTGAGGTTGCTGTATGCTAGAATGTCTACACAGGGTGACAAAGTGAGACTATGCCTCAAAAAAAAATTAACTCTACAAAACTACTTACCAGATGCCTTTTTTTTCAGTTTACATTTCCAATAACTGTGGAGACTCTTTTGTCTGAAGAGAAGTGCAAGAAAACACATAGCCAAAGACAAAATGAAGTTATAAAACACCAATAATAAAATTCTTTTTATTCAACAAAAAGGAATGATTTGATTGGAGTCCATTTAAATTTAGACTACATTTAGGAATTTTGAAAATGTACCTAGGAATTCTGAAGTGTACTTTTTTTTTTTTTCTGAGACAGAGTCTCATTTTATTGCCCTCGGTAGAGTGCCGTGGCATCACAGCTCACAGCAACCTCCAACTCCTGATTCTCTTGCTTCAGCCTCCCGAGTAGCTAGGACTACAGGCATCTGCCACAACGCCCAGCTATTTTTTGTTGCAATTTGCTGGAGCCGGGTTTGAACCTGCCACCCTCAGTATACGGCCAGCGCCCTACCCACTGAGCCACAGGCGCCGCCCTTCTGAACTGTTTTTTAAGGCAGTGGTGTTAACAGTTGGAAGTTAAAGACTTGTTTCGAAACAACTGAGGGACTTTGCTGGGAACGACCCAGAGATCAAGTGAATTTAAAACAAATTTCATCCAACATAAAGATTAGTCAACGCGAGCTCTTAAACTGAAGGAGCAATAAATTCCTAAGAGCCTTGTCAACGTTGCCCACAGTTCCAGCCCAAATCTTCCCGGTACCTGGACAGGAAGTACGCAGAGTCCGGGCAACAGCCTCCTCAGGCGCAGGGCTCACCAAACTCAGGCCCCGAAAGACTGGAGCATCCGCACTGAGGTCAAACAGAGAGACCGACGCAAGAGCTGGGGCTGGCGACATGGCTGAGCCTAAGTTACTTGAGAGCAGCTCCTGGAGGGTTTAAGAAACAGAGCTCCCCAAAGCAAGATGCTACTGCTGCGTCTCCTGCCCGCTTGAGTTGGTCTCCACCATTCCGCAGGGCACCTTGGCTCTCAACTTGCGGTCAAGAGTCAGCTGTGGGTAAATACCTGACCCAGTCCACTTTCTCTAGTCCCAGTGTAGGATCACATGGGGGACATCCAGGTCCCAAATCGAGGTCACCAGAATTTAAATCACTGAGATTGCCTAATCGTCTCCTCTTCGTTACCCAAGCAACAAGCAAAGACTGAACCGCGTCAACTCGCCCCCGCCCTCAGAAGCTGCACCAAACGTCCCGAGAACCAAGCTGCACGCACATCTTCAGTTCCACGGCCGGATTTCTGCAACAACACAACAATCCCGGTCACTACGGAGCAGCAAAGAGGACAACCGGCAGCGGCTGCACCTGAACCCCGCCCCACGTAGAGGGCACTATTGGTCCTCTGACTACCCAAGACCCGCCTCAAGCCTTTAGTCCCGCCCCAAGCCAGGAATTGGCCGTCGTGTCTCCACCCACTACGTTCATTGGCCAGACTGACTGCGGGTGACAGTGAGTGGCAGACGACGGGCCTAGCACTCCGGGCCGGGCCATCCAAGACAAGCCGACAGAGCCTCCGGAATCACACGGGTTGCTGTTCCTGAGGTGAAACGCGAGACCGGCCATTGGAATCCCTGGGCCCGGGTCGGGCTTGGCCAGGAGTGCCTGAGGATCTCTAAGAGAGCTCGCGGCTGGTAACGGGGGAAGGAGCACCGCGGGTGGGGCGGGGGCGCGCAACCAGAATGTTTTGATAGCGGGCACGCGCAGGCGAGAGCGCGCGCGAGCTATGGGGACGCGCTCGGTTGTCCGCTGTTGGGAGCTGAGCCCTTGGCCTGGGGCTGGGCAACCCTAGGGCACACTGGGCTCGAGTCGCGGCGGCTGGGTGTAGGGAGGCAACCCAGCCCACCGAGGGTATCAGCTGTAGCACTGGCTGGAACCCTCCAACATCCGCAGGAGCCCCTGAAGCCAGGCCCGGCCACCCAGGGAGGGCTCCATGGGCCCAGGGGCCACACTAACCCGATGAGTGGTGACTTCTCGGAGAGGCAGGGCTCTCACTAACCAAGAGAATCCCACCAGGGCCAGGCCGGGCCGAAATCTACGGCCCCCGGGGTCTGCACTGACAGGTGAGTACCATCTCGACCATGCCTGGCTCCAAGGATTTACGGGGACCCACACATTCATCCAGAATCTGGGATCTACACTGTCCTGGCCAGGATTTCCTATTCAGGAACTTTGCGCATGTGCTGGGTCTTTGGTGCTAAGAAAGCAGGAGAAGGGGTTGATCAGAAACGTCCTGTGGTTTTTATGGACCCTGCAAAGCATGCCTAATTTATGAGGCTGAGGTGGGCAGTAGAGAAACAATCTAGAGAAGGTGCCTGGCCTCAGGCCGGTACAGATTTAGTCTTTAGTCTCCATTGGGACAGCATTACTAGTTACTTCTTGGGACCCTAGAGTTGGATAAGTGGCCCTAGATAGTACAGCCAGAGAAAGTGCTCTTAGTTCTAGGGTGGCAGGGTGTCTCTTCCCATTGTCCCAAGCTTGGTCTCATCTTAGTGGGGTGTGGGGGTGCTACCTTTCTGCCCCTACTCTGCACTCTCTGGGGCCTGACACCTTCTCCTCCAGCAGCTGCAGAGCCAGGGCATCGAGGGCTGGAGTGGAGCAGACACTGTCCATGGAGCTGGTAGGGTCCTGTGCTTATCTAAAACCTTTGTTTACAAAGTGCTTCCAAACTGCTAATCTCTTGGGAGACCACAGTTGTCCCAGGAGGGACAGGGAGGGACCCCTCTCTCCATTGAATAGAATAAGAAACCACTCCCACTAGGGGCATTCTGGCTTTGGGGCAGATTCTGACTTCAGGCCAGGAAGCATCAGTCAACACCCAGTCAAAAGACAAACCAGGCTTGGTGCCTGTGGCTCAATGGGCTAAGGCGCCAGCCACGTACACCTTAGCTGGCGGGTTCGAATCCAGCCCGGCACGCCAAACAACAATGATGGCTGCAACCAAAAAATGGCCAGGCATTGTGGCGGGCACCTGTAGTCCCAGCTACTTGGGAGGCAGAGGCAGGAGACTCGCTTGAGCCCAGGAGTTGGAGGTTGCTGTGAGCTGTGATGCCACCGCACTCTACCCAGGGTG
>CAUYON010118790.1:0-12661 GCA_963573935.1 Arctocebus calabarensis
GTGTTTAATTGAATTAATTGCTCATCCTTTGACTTAGCTATGAGGTTGGATGATTAAATTCACTAAGTCATCTTAATAACGTGCCACCTAACCCACTGCTGCATAGCACCGCCGTTACCTTCGAAATGCTCCCTTGGGAAGCTACACACTGACGCCAGTGCCAGGCACACCCTTCAAAGCACTTTTCCAGGATGAGTTCTGAAACGTCAGAGCTCATACGAGGACAGCTCTGATAGCCCTTCCTGAAAAGGAGTTCCCACACTGCTCTGCAGGGTGGAGTAGGCTCTGGTGTCGGTGCATAGCTTCCCTAGAGGAGTGCTTTGAGGGTGACCACAGTGATGTTCAGCAATAAGGTATGTGGCACTTTTTCTAGGATGAGTTCACACACTTAATTGTCCAACATTGGTAATATGTCCTAGCCGGGCTGACAAATAAAACTGATCATTACACCAGATGTCTCCAAATGCTCTCGTTGGCTTCATCTCTCCTTTGTCTTTTATTCCTCATCCCCTATATCTCTCCTCATCCTCTCCCCCATTTTTTTAATTCTTTGAAGGTGCTTGCAAATATAATGCTGATTTATCCCTGGATTTGTTAATGTGTGTTTCCTTGAGGGGGGAAAAAAAAGGATATTTTTCCAAATCATAGTAAAATTAGTAATTGGGATTTTATCATTATTTAATCTATAGGACTTACTTGCACTAATACCCTTGCATTTTATTTTTATTTTTTATTGAGCCAAATACACACAGATCATGAATACATTTATGCATATGTAGGGTACAATGTGTTGATTTTATTTATTTATTTATTTTACAATCCGACGTTTTCCCTTGAATTTTAAACCAAGGAGGCACCAGAGCAAACTAATGCCCATTTACTGGACTTTGTTCTCCCACAACTTTGAAATTTATTAACTAATTGTCAATGGTTAATACTTGGATTTCATAGAAAACCATGGTTCTCAGTTGCTCTTGAGAACTGTGACCTCTGGCATCCTGGGACCATATTGCTCTATGACTCTGATCTGCTGAAGGCTGTCCACTCAGGGAAGACCCCGTGCCTTTTTAGGATGCCCTCTTGCAATCCCAGATTGAACTTGCCCTGGGGTTTGGTTTGGTTTCCTCTTCTGGAATTTGAAGCTCATGTTGGATGGGTACTATCGGACCATCCAAGGCTTCGAAGTCCTTGTGGAGAAGGAGTGGCTGCGTTTTGGACATCGATTTCAACTGAGAGTTGGCCATGGAGATAAGAACCATGCCGACGCAGACAGATCACCTGTTTTCCTTCAGTTTATTGACTGTGTCTGGCAAATGACAAGACAGTTTCCTACTGCATTTGAATTCAATGAATATTTTCTCATTACTATTTTGGACTACCTGTACAGCTGTTTATTTGGAACATTCCTCTGCAACAGTGAACAACAAAGAGGAAAAGAGAATCTTCCTAAGAGGACTGTGTCGCTATGGTCTTACATAAATAGTCAACTGGAAGACTTCACTAATTCCCTCTATGGGAGCTATTCCAACCACGTTCTTTATCCAGTGGCCAGCATGTGCCACCTAGAGCTCTGGGTGGGATATTACATAAGGTGGAATCCACGGATGAAACCACAGGAACCTATTCACAGCAGATATAAAGAACTTCTTGCTAAACGAGCAGAGCTTCAGAAAAAAGGTAGAGGAACTACAGAGAGAGATTTCCAACCGATTGACCTCATCCTCAGAGAGAGCTGGCTCTCCAGCACAGTGTGTCACTCCTGTCCAAACTATTGTATGATGGACTGTTACATCATTGCTATGAACTCCTGATTACAGTGGCAGCTTTATGAGTAGAAAGCCTTCCGAATTGAGAATCCATCAATGACAGAAAGTTCAGCCGCTTTATTTTAAATCTTTCTAGGATAAATTTAGAACTGTAGCAGTACAGGTGGGTGGCTTACATTAAATAACTCCATATGTAATTACACGATTATGACACTAATCTTACAAGTCATTCAAAGAATATTAAAATACTTCAATCCTAGATTCACAGTAAGTTTCTGATATTAAAAAAATGTTGTCTTGTAAGTTTTGGCATCTGGTAAGATTAAAATTCACACTGCTTTAGAAATCCACCTCTTCATGGGAGAGAGTTCATTGTGCACAGTAAAAAAAAAACATTAAAATTCTATGGCACTGGGCCTTGATGTCATGTTCAAAATCATTTGACATCCCTTTCTCCATCCTAGATTTTTCTTTCTGTAGTAATTGATTTATGTTGATCACTTTGGCTTTCACGATATGCAGAATGTGGAAGGTGAAAAGTCTTGAGGATATTATGGTGTAGGAGTAGAAAATTATCGCTGTAATTAATTATTTATATACTTATTTAAGCTATATTAGATAGCTGTTCCAAAATGATGCCTTATAGATGTGTTTGGGGGTAAATAAAGGGGAAAAAGTGGCACTCATCCAGGACTCAAAGAATCGCACACCCTTCTGATTCATTTCCATTTGCTCCATTACAAGAAACATGAAAAAACTCATTATTTGTCCCACTTTATTTTAATTTTGTATCCAAACATACAGAAGCTAATTGGCAGGCTTGATGCAATATTTAAAAATCTTACTAGGACTGACTTTTTCTGAAGTCTGTATAAATAGATTATGATGAGAATTATTATTAGACTTAAGTTTTACTTTACATATAAAATCCACTGAATGATTAAGTCTACCAAAGAACATACTGCATGTAATTTCCATGCCAGTAAAGAAAGAGTTCAGTGCTGGTATAAACATTTGACTCCCTGATGTATATTTTACTGTATACAAGAGCCATATGTGTAATGTACTGCAACAAAGGAGCTTCATGTCCCTTGGTCTTTTAATTAAAAGAAATTTTGACTGACTCTAAAAAAAAAAAATTATAGCTGTCAGCATTAAAGAAAAAGTTGAATTGAGTGATATTTGACACATAGTTCACTCCCTTCCCATGGTGGATCTGTTAACTCATTCCGGTATGCATTCATTCATTCATTCATTCATTCAACCAATGTTTGAAATGCCTCCGATTCACCCCATCCCTCTCCATCAGAAAGAAACAGACAGTGGAACAAAACAAAAGTTCTTATTTTTAAAAGGAGCAATAGACAGTTACTAGGCACCTATGTTTGCCAGGCACTCAGCAGAGTACTGAAGATGCAATGGTCAGTTAGACAGAGCTCCTGTTTCCTTAAGGTTGTTAGAAATTTTAGAGTCCCATGACTCCTTTGTAAATCTGATTAATTGCATTGACCCTTTAGTGATGAAACCAGCCTGGAGTCCTAGTTCTTGCCAATGTTTTCCCCGGATTCCTCTTACATCAACAGTTAAATCACAGCTGTACCCCTATAGTCACCAGGAAGTGAACTATGAACTTTGTCTTTTTTGGGGTCCTCTCCCACCTGCAGGGGCAGTTATCCAGTAGCAAGGGCTTTTGATAAAGGTGGGAGTGGGCACTAGACCTGCAGGGCACCACAATTAGATTCTGACAGGACAGGACAAGGCGAGGCAGAGAGATAAGGGCAATGCTTCCTGCCCCTGGTTTTTCTAAGACCTCCTTCTTTTGATTCTGCAATTCTGTTTTCTTATTGAGCCAATAGTGAAGTTTCCCCTGGGATTCTCGGGGATTTAACTCCTCCCTGACTGTAGGCCAGGCTCAGTAAAATTTGCCAGCCTACCTGAATCTCAGAGGTGATGGCACCAGGCTGAATGGAGGGGCAAAAGGGCAGTTTTCTTGTCTATTTCTAGGTTGTCAGGGGTTTGGGGGACTGAGAGTCCTTGTCACTTTCACTGAACCAGTCTTTTCTAGTTGAAGACTAACCCAGTGCTGCAGGACTCCTTGCTCGCCCAGTCCAGGCAACCCCCAGGCCTCTCACAGCCTTTCACCACCCAGCCTTCTGCAAACACTCACCCCTCTCCAGCCTGCCCCCTGCTTCCTCTTCTCAGTGCCTTCCCACCAGAAATACCTGTCTACACTTTAGCTCTTAATATCTGCATATTTTTCCAGATCTCACTACAGCCTCATTTTCTCCTGGCCTCCTGTCTCAATGCCCCTGAGCAGAGTTCATGGCTTGAGTACTTCTCTGTCTCAGGGCACTCAGTATTGCAGTAAGTAAATAAGTAACCCACATCGTGACCCCCCACACTCATAAAATTTGAGCTCCGGGAGGGCTTGGATGGTGCTTGAATTATTTGTGTAATTTCTGGGACATGGAGGGCTATCAAACATGAGGAATAAATGGATAACTGGCTGAATAAGTAAATGACACTAGCCAGAAATTTCTCACTAAAGTTAGAGATCATTTTCCCCAAACCAGTTCTACTCCTCACTTGTAGCTGTGTGGCCTTGGTTGAGTTACTTAACCTCTCTGTGCCTCAATTTCTTCATCTGTAAAATGCAGATTATAACAGAATGGTCCATCTAATTCATTGATGCCATGAGCATCAATGGTCTGTGCACGTAAACTCCTTAGAACAGTGGCTGGCATACAGTGATGCACAGTGGCACTGTGTGTCTGCCCAGAATTGGCTCCAATCCACCCCATCTCTGTCCTATTACTACTGCCTACAGAGTTGGCTGCTGAAGGCTCTGTCTTCACCCTTTCTCTGGAGAATTGCTCTCAACCAACAGTAGCACCCTCTTCTAGACAGTTACCAGTGTGGTTCTGGTCAATGACTCACTCACATGGGGTCCAAAAGGACAGGCCGTGCTGACAGGCAGTGTTGAACTGCAGAGCAAGCTGTGCCCCAGAGCCCCTGTCTGACCAGTCTGAAGCCAGCTCAGACTAAGCACCCATTCTTCTTCCTGTCCTCCTGCCTCACTCCTTGTCTTCTGATCACTGGACCAGGAATCTGTCTCTAGGGAGCCTGGCTCAAACAATCACTGTCACCACCAGTGTCATCAGTGAGGAGATGAGATCTAGAATGATTACCTAATTTGTCTAAGACCCAAGGTTAGAAACAGAATGATTGGGAGTTAGCTTGCTAATTTTCTTTTTTTATCTTTTTTTTTTTTTCTGTTTTGGTGGAATGTAAAGAAAACAGGAACTTAAAAAAAGTAAAATAAAAATCAGGACAATGGTGCCATTTGTAAACAAAGGAAGACATTGTTTCTACAAAGAATGGAATGGCATTACTTTTCAAATACTGCAGGCAATGTAGGGATGACTAAATTAAGAAAAGTACTGGTGACATTATGAAAGCACTTTTGATGGAGTAGTAGGCATGAGACTACAGTAAGATAAAATGTAGTAGGAGAAGACAGCAGAGAAAGCCACTGTAGGAATAGCCTTCAAGAATGATGTGTTTCAGCCAGGCATGCTGCCTCACACCGGTAATGTCAGCACAGTGGGAGGCCAAGGCAGGTGGATTGCCTAGAGCTCAGGAGTTTAAGATCAGCCTAAGTAAGAGTGAGATCCCATCTCTACTAAAAATAGAAAAATGAGCTGAGTCATGTGGCCCGCATCTGTAGGCCCGGCTACTTGAGAGGCTGAGGCAAAAGAATCTCTTGAGCCCAAGGATCTGAGACGGCACTCTACTCCGGGCAACAGAGTGAGACTCTGTCTCAAAAATAAAATAAAATAAATGAAAAAGAACAAGAATTATGCGTTTCATTATGGATAGATTCTATTGACAGATCGTCAATTCATTCATGTTTCCTTTGACTACATCTAAGTTACTATTAATCCTAGTCTGTATTTTTCACCTGACACATCTTGGGTTTTATATCTAGAACTTACACTTGGGCCTTTTTAATATATTCCGAACCTCTACTTAACTTTTTGAACAAATGTAATGTAATTCAATAACCATTTTGATCAATTTGTCTGCTAATTACATGTTAGCACTGAGGTGGTATCAATTGTGTCAAGAGTTTGTTATGTTAGAGGAGTGCAGGTTTTGAAGAGCCTCTGATGAGCCTTTCCTAAGAAATAACAACTGAATGAATTACCCAATCATCAGCTTGGAAAGCACAGGCTGGGGAGGCTGTGGTGGGTACAGAAAGCCACAGCAAGAAGGAATGGATAGGAAAGGAGCATGTGACCACGATATGTTTTGGGGTAGTGAGGAAGTGGGGTCAGCACGGGTTGAGTCACTACTCCCTGAAATGAAACTTCAGGAGCCCAGGACAAGTGGGGAGCCCCCTTAGCACAGGTGGTACTTGCAAAATGGGGCACAACCATGTTCCCACTTGCCTTGGCCTCCCTGCATTCCCACCTGTCTAGATACACTGCCCCTGTGAGAACTCCCAAGCCTCCACTGAGTACTGTTCAGCAATCCCCACAGCCCCAGCCCACACCAGCTCCAAAACATTTCCACCTGATAACCCCAGGTAAGTCATCACCCCTGCCTTGCTCAGGTTGTCCCATCACACCAGACCACGAGGGCTTCTAGGGCATGATTCAGGTCGTGGGCCTTTGTCACACCCCATGTTGGGAGAGAGAATGAGGGAAAGAAAACAGGACAGACACTACCAGTTGGGCACCTGTGAGGCAGCAGTCAGGACACAGGGATCCTCGTGCGAATTACGTTTATGCTATGTACAATAACTTAAGGATGAATGTGTGCAGAAGCTTTGTCACAGGAACACTGACGTTGCTTTGCTGTGATTTTAGTGCTTCTGAGTGTCATTTTTCCTGGTGGGGCTAGGCTTCATCAGGGAAAGTTTTATGCTATGCTAATACTAATCCAATATGTTCATAAACATAAGAAGGTAGTGTGGCATGCATCAGAATGATATTTCACAGCTTATAGTATTGCTACACACAAGAATTCTTATCAATTCTATTTTGCAATCATTCCTATTTGAAAACTTTAGTGGTGTGGGCCAATGTAATTGTGTATACCACATTGGGTATTTCCCTGAATATAAATTCTGTCTTCACTCGACATCAATGAGAAGCAGATATTCTGCTCATCATTATATACAGCCAATGATTAAAAGAACATCCTACAGATTGTCTTCTCATTCTGCACATTTTTATGCTTGCCTTTTATGGATTGATTTATTTAGGGATAGGGTCCCTCTCTCTTTTGACCAGGATAGAGTGCAATGGCATCATCATAGCTCACTCCATCCTCAAGTAATCCTTCTGCGTCACCCTCCTGAGTATCTGGGACTACAGGGGCCTGCTAACGCACCCAGTTAATTTTCCTATTTTTTTGTAGAGATAAGGTCTCATTCTTGCTCAGGCTGGTTTTAAACTCATGACTTCAAGTGATCCTCCTGTCTCAGCCTCCCACAGCGTTGGGATTACAATTGTGGCCACTGTACTGGACTGCAACTCTTGCTTCTTCTCCATTACCCATGCACTTCCACTGTCAGGCACAAGTGGACACATTTATGTCACAGTAGGACCCATCATACCAGTGAGTATGCATTGGTTTTTGGAAGATCTTTCTAACCCCCAAGGACATGCAAGTGAGTGTGAACCATACAAATAGATCCCACTAAATCCAAAACAAATAAATCTCCAACTCAGCTTCTCCTGAGTTGGATTCCCCCAAACGCCCATGACCATACAACTCCTCATAGGGAAAGGAACAGCAAGAGATTTGAAGTGGGGAAAGCAGCATCCTTAGCCCATCACAGCTAAATCTGACTTTCACATGTTCACGGAAAGCATAGAATCATGTGGACCAGTGTGCGAAGGCACCTCCCTTCAACTAGCAGGTCATAAAGTTGAAGCTTCCTTTCTTTACATTAAATCTACTCTGACAGTAGTGAGCACGGCCATTGCAATAAGACCCAGGCTGGGCCTTGAGCCATTGGCAGGTTCCACCAGACAGAGGACTAGGAAAGAAGCCTACACCACAGACCCATCTGGCAAAAGTAGATGCCATGTACGTGGATATTAAATGGGTTCTCCTGCTAATGAAAACATTTTTCCATTGCTGGCTTCCAGCTAGGAAGAGCCAAAGGCAATGTATTTACAAATGAGAAAGGAATGAGAAGTGAATGTTCTTTCTCCCTATCATAATCAGTAAATGATCACTCCCAACCCAGGATCAACCAGAGCTGCAGGCATTCAGCACACACTGTCCACCATCCACCTCAGACCAACCTGGGGAACCAAGAACAATGGATTTACACCCCAGAAGGAGGAGAGGGGAAGGAGGAGGGCCTGGATCAAGACTGGGTTTCCAGTGTGGTTGTGGGAAGCAAAGCCTGGTGAATTCCTGTCCACCCAGTTTGAGGGAGCAAGATCCAGGCCCAGTTCTCACCCCCCTTTCACTTGTACCATTGAGAGAGGGAGTGGGAGGCTATTGTTCTGCCAGAGGCAGCCGCCAGCCCCTCATCTGAAAGCCTCTGAGCTGATCCTAGCCACGTTCTCCCGCCTGTGTCATTAACATGCTGCCTTGAATGTTCAGGTCTGGCCCTCTTGCTCCCTAGTTCTATTTTTGAAGTGTCAGAGAAATGCTCCCAGAAGAGCCTTGAATGTGAGGACTCTTCACAGACTACTTTAGGGAACTCTGAGGTCAGGCCAGAGTCAGGCCACAATGGCTACAACTGATCCAACTGTGCTATACCCAGGAAAGCACCAAGACTTGAGGGGCACTTAGTTCACCATTTGTTTTGTGCCTCCTGTTTGCCAACCATGCTCTTACAAGCCAGAGTACAGAGCTCCTTGGAGTTCTCAGATTCCACCATCTGCAATTCATAAATGTGATTACCCTCTTTCGGTTTCCCAAGTACCTGTAAGTTTATGTCTAGCAAATCTGCAATTTCTCTTTTACTCAAAATCCACATTGACTCTAGAACTCATCCAGGTCTATCCCCAGCTTAACCTCTGCTGAACGGCACCAACAATGACCCACTTGCAATAGAGAAGCCTTCACTGATGGGCAGCTCTGTGTGGGCCCTGGTGGGGGTGTGAACACTGGCAGGTGGAGGCAGGTAAAGAGTAATTAACAAATGCCTGGTTAAATTCTTTTCAGAGGAGAGGCAGAGCATGATGGAACATGGGATATACATTTACCTCAGCTCTCCAGGAGTAACAGGTGGAGAGTGAGTGGGCTAGATCATTCCTGGCATGGAATATTTGTGTCGACCGGCTGCTCAGAGTGTGCAGACAAGTGGCAAGTTGGTGGACTTGTAGTATAATCTGGAGCTGTGGAGAGTGCCATGATAATTACTGTGATGCTGCTAACACAGCAGATGAGGTAACCAGCCACCTGCTTCAGTTTGTGGGAAAACTAGGTGTTGTGTGGACATATTGGTGAAACGTAGACTCCTGAGTGGAATTTGGTGGCCATATAGGGGTGCCATCTAGAGTGGCACCACCAGGGCTAGGTGGTGGGAGAGACCTCAGACGAGAAAGGAAGCAGATATGTTTTGAAATTTTGGAAATGGCGACTGCCTCAGGCACCTTTGCGGAGGGCCAGGTGGAGCAATTTGAGTCTCACCTGCAGGCAGCCATCCTGCACCCAAAGCAGGCCCAGGATATCCCATACTTCATGGGAACTGTTGCAGGGAGAATTTATGAAACCTGCCTATGACGAGTTTTTGGATCAGTGGAATCAACAGTTTGGCAGGGTCTAAGCGCCAAATGGGTAGCCAGGCATCCACCGAGAAGTGTAAGCCAGGAATCAGGTATAAGTCTGGGAACCACTTACCCACCACCTGGTGTCCATAAAGCATATTGCAACATAAAAATATTCCCATAAAGTTGATCCCTATGGCATACAAGTACTCATATGTTTAAATATATATATATATATTAGAATAATATTTTTGTTGGTGGTGCCTGTTTTTCCATTTACCTTAGCTCATTCTTTTTGCTCTTTTGAGTTTTTTCTTTTCTTTTTAGTAGGAGTTATTGTGAATTTTTTTGTAAAAAATTATTATGAATAGTATTTTTTTCACTTCTTCCTTTCTTATGGTTGCTGAGAATGCTTACATCAGGCTATTTCAGATTTTTTGCCTCTTTCTTAGATTTTTTTTTGTCTGTTTGTTTTTTTATTTGTCTGATTGTCTGGTTGTGCATCTGTGTGCTTCTGTGTCTGGTTGCTTTTTGGTTTGTTCTTATTCATTTTGTTTCAACGTGTCTTATGTTTTGCTAAATCCTCAGGTTGACTATTTTCCCTAACTCCAATTTTTACATTCAACAAGAATAAGGGGGAGGGGAGATGATGGCTGAGGGGAGCCAACTTTCAACAAAGCTCCAGTTTAGAGGGAGACATAATGACCAGAAAGAACACAACAAAGCCAAAGGGTGGGAGCCAAGCTGAGAAAAGAGATAATTGCACGTCTTCTCTGCCAAGGCAAGCTGTGATTCCAAGGGAAGAAATGTCAGGCATAGAACTCATCCCAAAAAGGACCTGTGTCCATCCCCTCCACCAAGACAGTTCCTTGCTTGCTGTGGGATGTCTACTAGTGAGCAGTGAAGTGAAGTCCTCTTCTTTCACCCCACTGGAACGATTTGCTGGAAGCTGGGACTCCTTTCTTAGCTAGGACTAGCCATTGCACGGATGGTGGCAGTGCAGCTACACTGTATCTGTGAATCCAGTAAAAGTGCAGAAAGGCACAGAGGGGAAGGGGTCTTGGCCTGGCTCTGAGAAAGTGCAAATCAGTGGCAGGCAGCCTTTTGGGTCTCCAGGCAATGGGTGGAGACTCTGGAACCACTGAGGTGTCTCCAAGTGGAGAGACCTCCCATCCAGCATCAGCATAAATAGAGTGAACCCACTCCGGTCTAATTTTAGAGAGTCAACTCCCCAACTCTGTGGACTGCGACTGGGAGCCAGCCCTCACCCTATATGGATACCAGAGATGTAGAGCAGGGGACACAAAGGTGCAGTGGCTGAGGAAGAAATACATTTGCTGCCTTGATATGCTCAGGCTTGGATTGAGCTCAGGTAGAACACTCCCCAGTTGCCATTGAGTACTTGAGGCAGGCAGGCTTCAGCTCTCCGTGGCAGCTGGTGTCAAAGGGTGGCAGCCAGTCTGAGGAGGCATTGACTTTATTTTGGCTCTGGCAGGCACAGAGCCCTGGCACATTTGCTAATAGGACAGAACTGTTCCACAGAGACTGAGGTAAACAGACTGCCAGTGGGGTTATCAGAAACTGGGGTTACCACAGACCAGTGGTGAAGGAGGTACAATGTGGGGAAAGAGGCATCAGCCCCCTTGGTCCACTGCTTCTACTGGACAGACCTTTCTGACACTGTCGAGCACCTGAGTGAGCCACACTTGAGCTGCTAGTAGACCCCTGCTATCTAGTTACTGGAGACCTTTTGAATTCTCCCACTAGATAGTGGGTGCTAACTGGAACAATTGGTTTGGAATTCTTGAAGTATAGAAATCACCCGAGGACACTCCTAAGGTGGTACCCTGGTTCTGTTGTAGTGGGAAGGTTTGATTTTCCTCTTCCAGGTGGTGACTGTAGGGGGAGGGTGGAATGTCTTAGTTGTTTGTATTTCTCCACAGCTGAGACTTCAATCCAGAGTCACTGATTTAATAAGATTGAGCATAGATCAGCTGAATACAAGACAAAGCCACCTAGCTCACCCACACCAAGCAGGTCTTCAGACTCTAAGACCATTGAACTCTACGGGTCCTTTGCAAACTTGTAGGGGAAAAGCTGAAGTCACCAGTCACAGCTCTTTGGAAAAGGGCTGGTTAACCACAACCCCACAAGCCCCCAATCCAATTTCACTTTACTTGCTCAACTAGCCAAACAGTGAAAAATAATCAAGGGGCAGAATCAGTGGGAAAACTCTGGCAACATGAATAATCAGAGCAGATCAACTCACCCAAGGAATGGCAAAGCAGCCAAACCAGAAGATCTTTTTCATAAACAAATGGCTGAGATGTCAGAAATTGAGTTTAGAATTTGGATGGCAAATAAGATTAACAGAATGGTAAAGTAAAGTAAAAAGTAATGGTAAAAGTAAAGTTAGAAACAGAAATTCTAGGAATAAACGTTGTCTCAAAAATTCAATGAATTCAAAGACAAAATCACCAAAGATTTTTACAAATTGAGAAAAGAAGTTGCAGTCTTCCAAGATATGAGAAATACAGTAGAATCTCTCAGTAACAGAATGGAGCAGGCAGAAGAAAGGATGTCTGACATTGAAGAAAAAGCTTTTGAACTATCTCAAATGCTCAAAGAGGAAGAGAAGTGGAGAGCCATAAATGGACCATTCTCTCAGAGAGCTCTGGGATAATTCCAGGAAAACTAATATTCACCTTATAGGAATTCCTGAAGGTGATGAGGTTGCTTTGAAAGGCTCAGATACTCTACTCCAAGAGACAATTGAGAACTTCCCAAACATCACAAGAGATTCTGAATTCAGATAGTAGACATTTTCAGAACCCCAGCATGACTCAAAACAAATAAAGCATCTCCCAGATATATTATAATTAACTTCGATAAAGTTAACATGAAGTAGAAAATACTGCAGGCAGACAGATGTAAGAAAACCATAACCTATAAGAGGAAGAATATCAGAATGACTGCAGATCTCATGCTGAAACTTTTCAAGCCAGAAGAGGATGGCCATCTACCTTCAACCTCCTAAAACAAAACAATTTTCAACCCAGGATCCTGTATCCAGCTAAACTGAGTTTCATTTGTGATAGAGAAATTAAATACTTTAATGACATTCACATACTGAAGAAATTTGCCATAACTAAACCA
>CAUYON010118791.1:0-20430 GCA_963573935.1 Arctocebus calabarensis
GCAATCTAATGCCCAAGGAGTTGATCAGGCTCCTTCTTCCACTAAAACTGTAGTGGGTCCCCAAGCTCAATCATACCTTGCCTTAGATGTCTCTCTGTGTAGGTACCTGTCCTTCCATGCCAGTTTCTCCTGGTGTTTGACTCCTTGAAGACCCGCTGACAGGGTCCTTTCTCAGCCCAGCCAAGGCGTCCACACAGGGAGGCCAAACTGCCTCCCGGGCGCGCTCAGTGGTTCACGTTGTCCAGGCCGATCAGGGGCCCCCACGTGGGTGTCCAGAGGATTGATGGCAACTGCCAGGTGCATGTTCTCTCCAAGGGTGAGCTTGCTTCCCGGTCAGGGAACCAAAAATGTTGCAGGAAGACAAGGCCCAACGGAGAGAAAGAGCACTCAAACACCACGTTTATAAGAGGAAGGGCTTTATTCACTAGCTGGGAGCTTACGGCATAGAAGAATTCCAAACGGCCGCGCTCCCCGTCTAGCTTGATCTGTCCCTTTTTATCAAAAGTCAAGAAGTTCCACCCCATAGGTACCCTTCTCATTGGCCAGTTTGAATCAAGCGGGAGATGCTATTCCAGCCCCTACAGAACTACGGGATTTCACAGAACTTGGAAATTTCCAAGTTCCAGGACCAAGTTCCAGGAAGTTAAGTTTACAAATTCCCAAGGGCTGAGTCACCATGGAGAGGACCCTGCAGTTGTATCCTTGTGCTCTCCTTGACAAGACCTGTTCTCCCAGACCTCACCCTTCTCGGGTATCCTCTCTCATCAGAACACCTATAAATCTACTGATTAACAAATACACATTAGTCTTTTTCACTTAACTATAAAAAATAATAATTTCACAAAACATGTTTTGACTATTTAACCTTTAACTGATATGTCACAAGGCCATAGCAGGGAAAGAGTTAATTATATTTTCAATCTCTTGGAGACCCAAAGCCACCTGGAGGCAGAAACTCATTGTCTTGCTAAACCACAGCTTGCAGGTTCCTAAGACTTATTAATGACATGCTTTGCATGCATCAGCCATCAGTCACTGAGGCTGGACTTTCACCTCCAAAGCCTTCAGGCTTTTTTTTTCCAGTTTTTGGCCAGTGCCAGGTTTGAACCCGCCACCTCTGGTATATGGGGCCCGCACCCTACTCCATGAGCCACAGGCACCACTCAACGGGGTCCTGCCGTGTCACTGGAGCTGGATTTTCACACCCACGGCATCCAGGCTTAACGACGTATTGTTTGAGTGCAACCTAGTCCCCAGTGTTACCGTGTAAAGCAAGAAACTTGTTACTGCTCTCTCTCAGGCAGGTGGGTACAGAGACATATAGGCTTTTAGCCTATACAGGTGCCGCCCCCTCAGTTCTGTTTCTTTCTCTACCCATCTGCCTATGTGTGTATATATATGACTTTTAAAAACTCTTATTAAATACTATTAACTGAATGTCTTTGGAGGAGGAGCCAGGTCACCAAAGCTGGGCCCTATCGTCCCACGAGGCTGTGAGCTCGGAGGGCGGGATGTTGGCTGGGTTTCACTGCTGTATTCCAGGTGCCTGCCAGAGGCATGCATGAATGAATGAATGAATGGATGAATGAACAAACCCAAGGCTTCTTTTTTAGAAGCAGGGTCTGCTTCTGTTGCCCAGACTGGAGTGCTGTGGCACAAGTGGAGTTCTGCCCTCAAGACTTGTCTCAGATTTCTCATAGTGTAATAACCAAGCCTGCTACTAATCCCCCAAACCCATAGATGTAAATAATATAACAAACCCTTTAGCCTTCAAAGGGGCAGTGTTTTGTGTCTCAGCCCCAGCCCCCACCAGGGCTGAGGAGCTAAATTCTGGGAGAAGAGATAAGCAGAGAGGGGTATGTTCTAAAGCCCCTGGCGCAATACCCCCTGGTGGAAAGTCCCGAGTTCCTAGGAAACTTACCCAACTCTTGTGCCTTGTGATGTATCTTGTGATTTATGAACCAATATGTACCCCCAACCCTGCGACCCTGCCTTAATTGCTATGATTAGCTTCTGTATTGCACTAGCTTGCTTTGCTGACCATGCAAGAAAAATGGTATAAAAGGATTGCCCACCTGGCAATCAGGGTTGCATGCCTTTATAGTATCAGCCCCCTGCAGGTGTAATAAATTTTATCAATTATTGCATCAAAGTGGGGTCCATCTTTCTATCTCTATGACTCAATTTACTTCAATAGGTAAAATAAGAGCCCCCCATAGGGCTGCTGGGAGATTGCACTGATTCACCTGTCTACTCATCCAATAGACATAAGTGTCTCCATGTGCCAGTCTCTGTCCTAGATGCTGGGGATACAGCAGTGAACAAGCACAGTCCCTACTGGGGTGGAGTGCACCTAAGCAGGGTTTATTTTATTTATTTATTTTATTTATTTATTTTTTTGAGGCAGAGCCTCAAGCTGTCACCCTGGATAGAGTGCTATGGCATCACAGCTCACAGCAACCTCCAATTCCTGGGCTCAAGCAAGTCTCCTGCCTCCACCTCCCAAGTAGCTGGGACTATAGGTGCCCACCACAATGCCCGGCCATTTTTTGGTTGCAGCCATGATTGTGGTTTGGCGGGCGCGGGCTGGATTCGAACCCGCTAGCTCAGGTGTACATGGCTGGCGCCTTAGCCTGTTGAGCCACAGGCAGCAAGCCCTAAGCAGGGTTTAAATGAGGGAATGTTGGTCTCAGGTATGTGGTCTGAGCTCAGTGGGAGCAGCTGCAGTGATTGGCATTTCACACACGAGCTCTTGTCCAGCACCGAGGACTGGCCTGGGGGGGTGGGTCTTATGGTGGAGGGGATGCAGGATCCTTGGTCTGAACAGCTAGGTTACCCTATATCCCTAAGTGGCCCTTCCCCTCACTGGTCCTCAGTTTTTCATCTGTAAAATGGGCATGTGAGGAAAGCCATCCTTTGGTTCCTCCATGAAGTTGGTCTTGATCCTCCAAGGCAGAAAATGAAGTGGGCACACTGCCCACTGGTAACCTTGGAGGGCTGAGGTTTGAGTTCCTGAAGGGAACTGAACAGTGTCCTCCCAGGGAACCGGCTAAGCCCTCCCTTCTGGTTAGTGGCAGAGCCAGGCTGTGAGCCCTTGACTCCAAACCTAGCCTTCAGGTTCCCTACCATGCACAGACCTTGCACAACTGGTCCGCAGCTGTGACCTACCTCTGGGATGCCAGAGAATACCCCAGAGAATTTCCCAGAAATAAGGACCTCCAGGTCCCAATAAGTCTGGGAGCGCTGGAGTGCGCAGGTGTGCCAGGGCTTTCTAGATTTTCATCTTTGTGGGGTTGGGGAGAACGTGCTAAGTGGCCTTGAAGCAGGGGTTGAGAGTTTGAGCAGGGTAGAGCAGGCCCCACAGCCTGCCTTGTGGGCCTTACCCTCTTTTCCTTAGGAAGAAACTTCTGTCTGGACCAAGAGCTGGCATTCTCCCAGGTGACAAGCAGATGTCTCTGCAAAGCTCAGTTTGGACCCAGACACTAATTTTAGCTCTCTTGGGCCTTGGCACCTGGGGGTGGGCAGTAACATAGGAGCTCTGAGGACAGACTGCAAGTCTCAGCCCATACACCCAGGGTCCTGCCCCGCTTTGCTCAGTGACCTTGGACAAAGCCTCAGTTTTCCCCACTATGATAAGAAGCAATAGCTCCCTTCAGTACCTGTTAAGCTATGCCTCCTGGAGCCCCTGTGGAAGGTCTCTGGGGTGTGTGCGGGTGGGGGGGCTCAGGACCCATCCCTGAGTGGTTCTGTGCCATGTTTGACACACTGAGAGTCTGCATCACGTAGCATCAGAAAATGTATAACTGCCCCTCAAAAGTGACATTAAAGACAATAGACCTTGGTAGGCTCTGGGCCCCCTGTACTCTGTTTCTCTTTGACCTGGTTGTTCCAGAGGACACGTAGGACTACAGCCCACATGCCTGACCCAGCCAGAGCCCAGCAGGATCCAGGATTCAGTCTCTAATCAAAGCTCATCGTCCTGCCTGGCCAAGGCCCACCTGGACACAGGTGGAACCCACAGCCTCCTTCCCAGCATGTGCCTGGGAAGCAAACTTGCAAGGATGCTCCCGGAGTAGACCAGGGCCTGTCGACACCTGGGAAGAAGAGGGAGTCCTGCAGGCAGGGACCTGAGCTTCCTGGCTGTGCTGGAGCCAGACCCCTAACCTTGACCCTGGATGCCCAGAGACAGCATGTCCAGCAGGCCCCGCCCCAGGGCAGACGGAGCTACACTTTGGAAATGGCTGGAGGGTAAAAGCATAGCCTCCTTCCTCATTAGATCAATGAAACTAGATGAGAATGGGGATACCTAGACTAGACACCATACCTCACCTGCCAAGCCCAGAGTGACCCCCCCAACCCCTTGAGTGAAAACAAACACACTTAAAGGGTTTTTTCTATTCTCTCAACAACAATCGACACAGAAGACTTCTTTGACCAAAGGCATGAAAGATCCCTCCCCCCTCAACCAGGCGGTAGCCACCAGCAGAGTGCCCTCTAACTTGATTCAATTCTGATGCCATGTACCTGGAGATGGCCTCAGGTCCCGCAGGGCGAAGGCTCGGTCCCACAAGACTGCCCCCACTTAGACACCAGTCACAAGCCTCTGGAACTTCTGAGCAAGCAGGACTAAACAGTCCGCACGACCTCCTCTTCGGGTCCTGTTAATTTGCTACAGTGCTCACAGAACTCAAGGACACTAACTTACCTTTACTGGTTTCTCATAAAGGACATTAGAAAAGATGCAGGTGAGGAGCGGCAGAAGGGAAGTGTGGGGAGGGCTGCGGAGCTTCCACGCAGGGCACTGGATAGGCGTGACCAACGGGTGGATTGCAGAGGGGAACCCAACAAGACCTGTCTGTTCAGATTCTCCTCGGCCTCTCTGTGCAGCCTTCCTCCCCGGGCATGGGGCAGGGAACACTGGGGTTTTGAGACCTATAACCAAAGTGGGTCAGAGAATTTCCTTCCAGCCAGAGGCAGGGGACGATTATATTTTTAGTGTTTCAGGCTTGCCTTGGGGAGGAAAAGAAGCAGGTAAGAGGAGGGTGAGAGAGGTCAGAGGGAGAGGAGAGAGGTTCTGTGTTCTAAGTCTGCCCCAATGCCTGTCTCTGACACCCCTTCTCAGTGAAGACTTGTGCCTATGGGCCAGATGGAGTTGGTGTAAAGCCCAGCACTGCTGCTTACAGCCGAGAGGGAGTCTGACATCTCCACCCACCACCGGGAGCCTCAGACATTCCTGTGCAGAGGAATCTTCGCTTGCTGTGCAGCCCCTGGCACACATGAATGGGCAGCTGGTAGATGACTGGTTGTGCCAGGCGGTGGCTTCACCTGGTTGGCTGTTCCAAGGTTGGTGTGGTACTATGGTTACCACTCACTCAGGCACCAGGTGTCCTCCCAGCTGAGCTTTCCTGGCCCCCTTCAGGCCATGTTCTCCTGCCTCTCACGAGGGGGATGCCGCTGGAGACTCCGAGGCCAGAGGGGCAGCCCTTGGCGGTGTGGGTTTTTTTGCCAAGGTCCCAATGGCTTTGCGCCAGGCCCTGTGTTGGGGGTAGCCAAAGCTGACTCTGGAGATGACTCTGGCCATCTCTGAGCCTCAGAGGGGCTATGCCAGTGGGAAAGAAGAATGGCCAGGCAAACTGGGGCAAATGGCCCTGGCCTTGGATCTGGGAAGCCTGGGGTGGCATGCTCCTATCACATGTGCATGTCTTCTTGGCCCACCTGCCCCCACCATAGCTGGGGCAGCTAGTTCCCTGCAGGCCACAGTGTACCCTGGAACACTCACAACCCTCTTCTCTGTCTGAGGAACCTCCTGGGCACCCGGGCAGCTTCCTTACTTGCATATGGGCACCAGCCACCCATGCAAGAGTGTTAATGCCCCAGGGACACCCCTCCTCCCAGGAGGACAGAGCCATCCAGGTGGGGTACCATTCCTGGGGAGCCTGAGCCCACTTACCCATTTGGGGGCACTCATCAAGGCCCCCTGCTGGCTTTCCTCCTCTGGGCTCACCTCCCTACAGCCTCCTTTGGGCACCTGGCATCTTCTGCAACAAAAGATATGCCCCTAAGTTCTTGGTTCCACACTGCTGTGTGGCATGAGTTGGTCATCCCAACCTTCTTGACTTAAGAGTCATCACCTGTAAAATGGAGATGAAGGATGGGCCTCAGACAGTCATTACAGGAGACAGAGTGTGAACATGCAGAGTGACACACTGTCAAAACGCAGACACACTGTCAGGTAGAAACAAAAGCTGTGGGAAGAGATGGGAGTCCAGCCCCTCAACAAAGGACAGCAAGCAGCCTGTCCAGACCCCATGGAAAGCAGACTCAGGAGGGTCAGGTCATGTAACAATCAGGGAAGAGACAATAAACAAAGAAGGTGTGAGGACAGGGTCTCCTAAACAAGGCCCTAGGAGATTTTCGTGAACTTCTTTAATATGTGGAGAAAGATTATTGCACAAATACCCAATCACATTGGATGTATTCTTTTTATTTTTATTTTATTTTATTTATTTATTTATTTATTTTTTGTGACAGAGCCTCAAGCTGTCACCCTCGGTAGAGTGCTGTGGCATCACAGCTCACAGCAACCTCCAATTCCTGGGCTCAAGAGAGTCTCCTGCCTCCATCTCCCAAGTAACTGGGACTACAGGCACCCGCCACAAAGCCCAGCTAATTTTTGGTTGCAGCCATCATAGTTGTTTGGCAGCCCGGGCTGGATTCAAACCCGTCAGCTCAGGTGTACGTGGCTGGCCCCTTAACCGCTTGAGCCACAGGTGCCGAGCCTTTATTTTTTTTTTGTAGAGATGGAGTCTCACTATGTTGCCCAGGCTGGTCCCAAACTCCTGGCCTCAAGCAATCCTCCTGTCTTGCTCTCCCAAAGTGCTGGTGTGGGTATGAGCTGTCCACCTGGTCTGGACGTGCTGGTGTGGGTGTGAGTGATCCACTTGGCCTGGACTTGCTGGTGTGGGTGTGAGCTGTCCATCTGGCCTGGACGTGCTGGTGTGGGTGTGAGCTGTCCACCTGGTCTGGACGTGCTGGTGTGGGTGTGAGGAATCCACTTGGCCTGGACTTATTCTTTGTTGGTTCTAGGAGTGAGGGTATATTTGAAATCATGACCCATATTTTGTTAAATAGAAAATACATTTACATTTATTCTTCATAATTTTTATTTCTCCAGATGAAGTTTCAAGCAATCCTTTTCTCTATTCTTTCAAACACACGCCTTTTTTTTTGGAGACAGAGTCTCACTTTGTGCCATGGCATCACAGCTCACAGCAATCTCCAGCTCTTGACCTTAGGCGATTCTCTTGCCTCAGCCTCCTGAGTAGCTGGGACTACAGCTTCCACAATGCCTGGCTATTTTTTTGTTGCAGTTTGGCTGGAGCCGGGTTTGAACCCCCCACCCTCGGTATATGGGGCCAGCGCCCTACCCATTGAACCACGGGCACCGCCCAAGCCTTTCTTTTAATAAAGTGGCTGTTTCCTAGGGCCTCTCATCCCTGCTAATCCTGGCTTTAAGCCACGGAGTGGACATGAACTTCATGTGGGCAAGGCCATGTCAGGCTGTTCTTGCTGAGGAAGTTGCAGTCTGGGCACAGGGCAGGTAGCAGTAGATATCTGCTGAATGAGTGAACCAATGAATGAGGGGGGCTGGGGAGGCCTGGGGTGACAGAAATCTCCAGACACTGGCTGGACCAGGTGCCCAGGATGGAGGAGACGGAGCAGTGGTGGCAGAGTCAGAGGCCTGGCCTCCCCTTCCCTGGCCCTCCCACGGCTCCTGTGGGATCAGGACCTCCATCCAGCCCCTGGCCCACAGTCCCTGGGTAGGACTTCGGGTGAGGCTGATGGTGAGCACGCTTCCTGCACACCTCCTGCCAGCCTGGATGTGAGACAGGGAGGGGTGCCTGACTGGGCTGGGAACCCCAGCCCTAGCTCTCAGCTTCCTTTCCTCCAGCAGGTGAAGCCCCTAACCTCAGCCCTCTAATGGGAGCTGCAAGACTCGTGGGGGCCACAGCTCTGTCCAGCCCAGCCCAGCCTAGCCCTAGTGGAGACCGGAGTCTCCCTCCTGACCACTCTCCTCTTTAGGCCTCACAGTCAGGACAGAACAACCCACACGTGGAGGGGCCAGGCAGGCAGCACATTCTGCCAGGGTGTCTGGTGGGCCAGCCTCACTCCCCACTAGACTGAAGGCAGGAGGGCAAGGATTTTCCTCTGCTCTGTTAGGCTGAGTTATGCTAAGTGCCTGCATATAGTAAGTGCTGATATCTAAGTGGGCCTGGACCCCTCAGACTCTCCAGGAAGCCGTGCTCTGGCTATACCCGGAATGGGGACCCTGGAACCTCCTTCATAAATGTAGAACAGCCAGAGGCACAGAGCCTCCTCCTGGGGTAGAAGAAAGTCATTATGCTAACCACCAACCGGGCCAGCGCCTTCTCCAGGGCCGCGCAGGGGAAGGGCTTTCTGTGGCTCACCACACCTGGGCCTAACGCCCCCCAGTGGCCGGCACGTGTACTGAATGGAAAGACGGCAGGATCTCAGAGCCTTCTCCTCACCTCTGAGCAGCTCACACAGTGCGGACGGATGCTAGCAATGGGGAGTGCACGTAGGGCGGAGGCAGGGCACCCCTAGAGCACCCCGGGGCTCTTCCTGGCTCCAGTAGCTCAATAGAGCACAGCGGGCACCGCCGCCCCCTGGTGACCAGAGCTAGCACTGCAGCCTAGGCAGGAAACCCAGAAGCAAAACCTTCAGTTAAGAGTGTGGGTCCTCAGGGCAGTGGGACTCCCAGGGCCCAGGGGGGCAAAGGTTCAGGAACTGCAGGCTACAAGGGTAATTAGAGGAAGGTCAGAAGCCTCTCTTGTTCCCCTCTTTCCCTCTTCTGGCCCTGCTGGCAATGACTGCCACTCCATTTCAAATGAGGACCCTGAGGCTCCAAGCACAGTGTTGTCCCAGAGTGATCCAGTGCTCTGCTAGGGTCTGCACCACCCTGGGTCCTCAGTCCCCCAAACTCTAGGCTGCTCTTTGCTCAGAAGGACTGCCAGGGAGGAGAAAGCATTTCCAAGGCGTTTAGGGGCATTGGGTCATCAATGGAGAACCAAGGCCAACACACACATCCAAGAGCCTAGGGGCCCTTGGGGTCACCAAGGACAAGCACCCCAATTCGCAGAGGAGGAAGCTGAGGCCTTTTCTCCTGTAGCGCCCTTTGGGCTAAGGAGGGGAGCTCGTCCTAGTTCCAGGTTCCCAGAGTGGTGGATGCAGGGCCCCCAACCCTGCCCTCTTGTGGCTGCCCTAGGCATGGCCCTGGGGCATTGGGGCTCCCCTGCCCATCAGCCTGGCATGTCTTCCCCTCCCAGCTGTGGGCCCTGGGCACGTTTTAGGAGACTGGATGCCCCGCCCCGTGGAGCGGTATCTCTACCCTCTCTCTTCTTTCTCCCTTGTCACCTCCCTACCGTCCTCTCCCTCCTCCTCTTATCTTTAGGAAGCACGTGGTGTGTGTGCACGTGCCCATGAGCCTGTGGGTGCTGAGGGTTTGCAGAGGAAAGAGCTCCCTGTGGGAGGTGGTCCCAGGACCCTAGGGACTCTCATTCCCAAAGCAAACTCAACAGGTGGCCAGGAAACTCTCTTCTTGGGACCTGGTCACCCCAGCAAGTCCCTGCCTCTCTCCTGCCTCAGTTTACCAATTGACCCAAGAGGGGCTAGACGTCTGCCCTCCCCGTGCCCCCTGTATTGGTCTTCTTTCCACCGGCGTTTGTGGGAGACACTGCGCAGGGCAGTGAGGCTCTGTCTGCGCTGGATGAGCACACACGGCGCCTGCGCAGGAGGGCGGAGGGCGCAGGCACGTGACCGCCTTGCGGTGCACCTGTAACAAACCGCACCAACCGCCCTAAGCGCGGGGGGTCTCGCGTGTCCCGCATATTTTTCCCCTGCTCTGAGGACATGAGGCGACAGGAGACACCAGTCTTGGGTAGGGAGGTCAGATCGCCCCTCCCCTCCTCCTCTCCACCCGCCTTTTCTTTCTGGCAGCACTGGCCTACAGGGTCCAGTCTGTTCGTGGCTGCAGCCCCGCCTGGTGTAGGAGGGTCGGGAGGAGCCAGGGAGCCCCACGACAGGGGCTGAGCTGGTGTTGGGTGGTCACTGTTACTGGGGAGCCCCCAGCGCTCAGGGATTTTGCTACATTTCATTCCTGAGCGAGGCTGCTGCAAGTGACTAGGCCCAACCGTGGGTGCGGCCTCAGCGTCATTGGTCTTCCCTGCCCACATCCTGGCGCTGGTCGTCGAGGCCTTGTCCTGTGTTGGGGCCCTCCTGTTCCGGGACCCCTGAGCGCAGACTTGGGCAGCTTCATGGGCAGGTTTGCCCCTAGCGCGCCCTCACGGGGTCTGAGTCACTGGTCCCCTTTTCAGTGAGGAAATCGAAGCTCTGAGAAGTCACTGCTTTAGTTTGCCTGTCACAGGGCTGTGACACGGCCCAGCTGTGAGTTTGAATGCACGTGAACTGACCCCAAAGGCTATGCTTTGCGTAGGGGCCCCAAGGAAGTGACCTCTGAACCCAACTCTGAAGGTAAGTCCATCTTGGAAGGGGTGTGGAGAGGGGTGCTGCTGCAGGGGCCCCAAGGGGGCAAAGGCCCAGTGAGGAGGCTCCCCAAGTCTGGGACTGGGCGTGGGGCAACATATCACACGGCTCTGAATGCCGGGCAAGGAGTGGGGGGCCCCTGGGGGAAGGGGGAGGTGGCTGAATCCAAGTGGTCTTATCAGAGGCAGCAGCCAGGGAGGAGCCTGTCCCAGTGTGCTCCTGTGTGCCCTGGGGGCTTTGGTGTCATCTGCCTCCCAGGCTGGGCCTGCTGCCTGACGGCTCCGAGCTGTCAAAGTAGCTCTTCTGGTAAGGTCTGTGCCTAGGAGGCCTGAGTGAGGGGCCAAGGGGCACCCTGCCTGCCCAGCTCACCAGGATGCTCATGTCCACATTGCTGTTTCTTTGTCAGGCTGACTCAGATGCAGTGTCACCCATCTGCTGGAAGTGGTTCGCTCACGAGGAGCCAAGGTTGCAGAGGCACAGAGGAGTGTGGGTGCATGTGGCTGTCACTATCCTGGGGGGCACTGAGGAGGAGGAGGTGCTGCTGGAGGCAGAGCTGATGCAGGAGATTCAGCGGGACGGGAAGGAGATGGACTCCCACAACTGTGGGGACTGTCAAGGTCCACAGAAGTCCTATACCCTGCTGGGCACCAAGGACAGCAACCAGCTTCAGAGGCTTCTTGGATTCTGTGCAGGTGCAGAGCGGGTAGCCAGGAGCGGAGGGGCAGGGGCAGGGTGTTGAGGGGAAGGGCAGATAGTCCTTCTTTTCCTGGACATCAGGCACTCAGGCACAGAGCTCAGGTTGATCTCTTCCATGTCAGCTGGGGGAGCCATCTGAGTGCATGTTGAGCGTGTGAGGGAGGGTCTATACCTAAGCTGGTCCCAGGACTTGGAGTGGAAGCTGCCCCTGGTCCTGGCTCCATGCTGGGGTCCTGGAAGCCAGAAGGAGGAGTCAGTTTTGCAGTGTTCAGAGCAGTGGGTGAGTGGGAGCTCTGGGGTGCCCACGGGCATGGATGGCAGTGACTAGTATCTGAGAAGGCATGAAGGAAGTGTCCAGAAGGCAGTGCCCTGTGGTGAGCAGAGCTCTGACCCCAAGGACGAGCTCCTTGGTAAAGTCAGCTAGTCAGCTGGTTCCCAGAGCACAGAAGGCACCTATAGCTGTGAGTGGACTGGTGGCAGGAGAGGTTCAGTGGACTGGGGCTGGGGTGGCCTTGGCTGACAGGTAGCTGGAGGGTGCCCTGCTGGCCTGGTTCCCTCCAGTCTATAAGAGCTTGGCCTCTGGTCAGCCAGACCCTGGGGAGGATGGCTCTCAGGCTGGCCTGTGTTAGGGCTGCTGAGAAGTTATTCTTGGTGCACTAGAGAAAGAAGAACCAGGTAAACTGAAAGTTAGCAGAGGGAGGGGTAAGAAAGACTGGGGCAGAGGAATGGAATACAGAACACTAATGTTCCTTCTTTTAAAGATTTGTGAAATTGGCAAGCCCTTATTTAGATTTACTAAGAAAAATAGAAGGCTGAGAGTACTAAATCAGAAGCATCAGTGGCATGTTGCTGATACTTCAGAAGGAGACAAGTTACAAGAGAACCAGTTGGGTAGCTAGATTGAACAGTTCCCTAGAAGCATACAGAATCTCACTGGCTCAAGAAAAATTGGAAACTCTAAGTGGACCTGTAATAAGGAAAGAGATAGACTTCATAATCCAGAACCTCCCAGTGAAGAAAAGTCCAGAACCAGATGACTTCACTGGGGAATTCCCCTAAATATGTAAGAA
Source organism: Arctocebus calabarensis (assembly GCA_963573935.1). Taxonomy (NCBI): domain Eukaryota; kingdom Metazoa; phylum Chordata; class Mammalia; order Primates; family Lorisidae; genus Arctocebus; species Arctocebus calabarensis. The sequence continues at coordinate 12,330 of CAUYON010118791.1, forward strand.
GACCTAGCACGAAGCTTTCTGAAACTCTTCAAAAATAAAAAAAAATACAAGAGGAGATAATACTTGTCTCATGCCATGAGATCAACTACAGACCTTGATACCAAAGGCAGAAAAAGACCTCAGAAGAAAAGAAAATTACACTTCAAAATCTATTATGAATATGGATGTAAAATACCTCAACAAGATACTAAAAAACAGAATCTAGCAGTGTATTGAAAGGACTATGCATAATTGTGATTTGTCCTAGGAATGCAAGAGATATTCGACTTTGGAAAATCAACTAGTGTAGTATAGCATATTAATAACATGGAAAAACCTCCACGTGATCATCTTAATTGATGCAGGAAAATTAAGTGACAAAATCTAGCACCTTTTTTTTTTTGAGACAGAGCTTCAAGCCATCACAGCTCACAGCAACCTCCAATTCCTGGGCTCAAGCGAGTCTCTTGCCTCCGCCTCCCAAGTAGCTGGGACTACAGGCGCCCGCCACAACCGGGCCTGGGCTGGATTCAAACCCGCCAGCTCAGGCGTACGTGGCTGGCGCCTTAGCCCGTTGAGCCACAGGCACCAAGCCCAGCACCTTTTTGCAACAAGAGCCTTAATAGCGCTAAGGATGTTTATGAGACACTGACACCATCACCCTCAGTGGTGAAAGATGGAAACCTTTTCTCAAAGGCCAGGAGCAAGACGAGGATATCCACTTGTACCACTTGATTTCAACCTTATGATGGAAGTTAGGTCAGAGAAATGAAGTTTGACAAAGTAATAAAGGCGCCAACATTGGCAAGGAAGAAGTAAACGCATCTTTTTATTGATGACACACACTTCCACGTAGAAGACCCCGTGGAGCCTGTCAGAGCTAATAAACAAGTTCAGCAGAGATGAGTAACACATACAGATGAACTGAACGCAGTTGAGACTTGAGAAGTAAGCCTGAGTGTGTGCGTCAATTGATCTAGAACCTGGATACCAGGATTGTTCAATGAGGGAAAAGTCTCTTTAACAAAGGATGCTGGGAACACTGGACATCCACAGGCCAAAGATGGAAGTGGGAGCCAGAAAATTAAAGTGAATCCAAGAACTAAATTTGAGAAATAAAACTATAACGTGCTCAGAGGAAAACACAGGGCCAAAGACAAACCTTCAATCTCCTTTGATTTGTTTTTTTTTTTTGAGCTAGGTTCTTGCTCTGTCATCCAGACTGGAGTGCAGTGACCTGATCATAGCTCACTGCAGTCTCAAACTCCTAGGCCCTTAAAAAATTATTTTTTTTATTTTTTGGAGATAGTCTGAAGCTGTTGCCCTGGGTAGAGGGCCATGGCATCACAGCTCACAGCAGCCTCCAACTCTTGGGCTTAAGGGATTCTCTTGCCTCAGCCTCACGAGTAGTTGGGACCACAGGCACCCACCACAATGCCTGGCTATTTTTTGGTTGTAGTTGTTGGTCAGCAGACCAGGGCTGGGTTCGAACCCACTACCCTAGGTGTATGTGGCCAGCACCCTTGCAGACTGAGCTATGGGTGCCACCAAACTCCTGGGCTCTTTTGCCTCCCAAGTAGCTAGGGCTACAGTTGCACACCACCACACCTGGCGAATTTTAAAACTTTTTGTACAGAGAAGATCTTGCTGTGTTGCCAAGGCTGGTCTCAAACTCCCAGAGTCAAGTGATCCTCCTGTGTCTACCTGCCAAAGTACTGGGATTACAGGTGTGTGCTATTGTGCCTGGCAGCCATGGCCTCTTAAATATGACACTAAAAGCACAAGTAACAACCCGAGAGAAAAAAAGATAACTATGACTTCATCAAAATTAATTAAAACCTTTTGCTTCATGAAAGGACATTTCCCAGAGTGAAAAGAGAACCCACAATGTGGTAGAAAATATTTGCAAATCATAAATCTGATCAGGGTCTTATACCCAGAATATATGAGGCACTCCTAGAATTCAACAACAAAAACACAAACAATGCAAGTAAAAGTGGGCAAAGAACGTGAGTAGACATTTCTCCAAAGATGTACGGATGGCCGGTAGGCATGTGATAGGTGCTCGACACAGGACAATCAAAGCCACAGTGAGATGCCACCCCAAAGTCACCAGGGAGGTTGTGACTTAACAAACAGGAAAGGGTGGGGGAGGCTGGTGGTGGAATCGCTGTGGAAAACCTCCACAGTTTAAGCACAACATTACTTTTTGACTCTTGTATAGTGAAGAGAATTGAATACACATATCCAAGCAAACACCTGGACAAGATATTCATTTCAGCACTAGACACAACACCAAAAGGTGGTAACAACCCAGTGTCGGTTGACAGACGATGTATAGACAAAACGTGGTGTATCCTTGGAATGTTGTTAGCCATAGTAAGGAATGAGGTCTTGGTACATGCCACACTGCAGGTGAGCCTCAAAAGCGTTGTGGGAAGTGAGAAGGCCTGACGCAGAAGGCCACAGACCGTGTGTTCCAAGTCTATGAAAAATCTAGAGGAGTTAGTTAAGTGACGAAATGCAGGCAGCAGATCAGTGGTTGCTCACAAGTGAGGCCTGGGGAGAGTCGGTCTGGTGGGCTTGCGGTGATAGGAACGTCTGTCTGGGGTGACAGGTAGTGGTGACGGTGCACAGCACAGTGAATGTCATCAATGCCACTGAATTGTATGATTTAGAATATTTTTAAAGGTAAACTTTATTTTATACAAATTTCATAATATAAAATACAGGGAACCGTAAAGTATATGAAAAGAAAAACTAGTCAGAGAAAAACAAAAAGGGTGTTGTCATAGGCAAGAGACAGGGTCCTGTCTGGGTCTGGACTGTGCACTGGCTGTGTCTCTGGAGCCGGCTCTGGTGCTGGGACTGGCCCTTGCTCTGGACCTGATGCCAGCGCTGGAGCTGGGCTTGGCTTTTGCTGCGTGGGAGCCAGAGCTGGCTGTGGGTCAGGAGGAGCTGGGGGTCAAGAGGAGCTGCTACAGCTGGCTCTGCAGCTGGCTGTGGGTCAGGAGCAGCTGCTACAGCCAGCTCTGCAGCTGGTTGTAGCCCAAACTGGCACTGGCTCTCCCTGGAATGGGTGCTGTCTCTGGCGTGGAGCCGCCTCCCATTCTGGGCATTCCTGGCACCGAGCTGCTCTTGCTCTTGTGTTAGAGGTTGAGCTCTTATGGGACCTAGGTGTTTGTTCTGGAGCTCACACAGGCTCCAGCTCTGCGCTGGTGCTTGAGCTCGTTCTGGAATGGCTCTTCCTCTGAGCCTGGAGCTAGGCCATTTGCTGAGCGGGCACTGGCTCTCAACCTGGAATCCATCTGAGGTGGGTCTAGCTCTGCAGAGGGAGTTAGAGCTATCACTGGAGAAGTCAAATCCTAGATCTCAGGGGGCACCAAGGTCAGCAGAAGCCTGGACCCCTCAGGGCACCTGAAGCCAGTGGCACCTCTGGGGCTTCTAGAAGCTCCCATCAGGAGTCAGGACCTCATTGCCCTCTTTGTGGGGTCAGAGTGGGCAATGCTGGCACTGGGTGGGAGGAGATGTGGAAGGGAAGGGTGTCAGGGAGGAGGGTGGGCAGTCACCCACTTTCCCTGCTACCAGGGACTCCCTCAGAGCTCATGCTAGTCTCCTCCACGTCAGAGCCAGAGAGGCTCACCAGGTGCAGGCTGAGAGTGTCACTGCTGTCCTCGCTTCTGAGGTAGGGACTGCACCTGAGCTGGTCCCTCGGCTTCCCAATGGGGGCTGAGGGCTGGATGGAAGGGCAGCTTTGCCATGGTCGGACCCGCCAGATGAGTGGGAACTCTGGGGTGCCCCTCGGCATGCTTGGCTGTGACCTACACAGAGAAGATGTAAGGGATGTGTAGGGAGAGCTGTGGCTGGGGCCGATAGGGCCCCGAGCATGGGAGCAGTGTTCCTTGGCTATGGTCAGCTAGTCTTTTGCTTCCCAGAGCACAGAGGGACTGGTGGCCACAAGTGATGGCCTGCCTGTTGACTAGCAGGTGTTATAAGAGGCAGCAGGAGAGGTTTCGGTAACACTGGAGTCTGGGTAGCCTGGGTTGGCCTTGTCCTGCTCGGTCTGTAGTGCCCAGCCACCCTGGCGGACAGCAGTGGAGGCTGCTTGGAGGATGCCCTTGGCAATCCTGAGTCCTCCTGCTACGTGCCTGACCGGTGCCTCCATCGGGAAGGCTCCCTGGTTCTGGACAAAGTCACGACGGGTGATAGTTTGCAGTTTAGAACACATGGGCATTGTCAGGGTGTCTTCAGCCCTGGAGGGGAGGGGCAGAGGGCCTCAGGCCAGAGAGAGAGGCTGCGCAGAGATAGGGATGGGGGGGATGACTGCTTAGCGAGCACAGAGCGTCCACTTGGGGTGATGGAAATGCCCTGCAACTAGGTAGTGCTGATGGCTGTGCTGCACTGTGAATGCATTTAATGCCCCTAAATTTTATAATTTAAAATGATTAAAATTTTAAATTTTATTGAAAATAATATTTAAAGCTTAAAATAGAAAGCACCACAAAATGTGAAATAATAAAAAAAGAAATACCATCACAGGAGAGCAGGACAACAGAACAACAGCTCTGGTACAGACCTGGCGCTGGGTGACCTGCCAGAGCTGGCTCTGGCTCTACTGCAGGTGGAGTTGGCCAGTGATGCTGAGGCTACCTCCACACTGCGCACATAGCTGCTACCACTGTTGGTTCTGCAGCAGGGATGGCGGTGCCAGAGCTGGGGGTAGCTCCACAAGGGACACGTGCTCTCTCTCTGCAGCCAGTGCACATACTGGCTCTCCGTGGCAGCTCTGGTGGCTGGCACTGTGTCTGAGGATGTCTCTAGCTCTGCCTGCGGCTGGGTTTGCCTCTTGAGCTTGTACCAAAACAGGTGCTGGGGTGCTGGAGAGGGAGCGACGTGGCATAGCATTGGGGACATAGTTAATGCCGATGAATTGTATGATTTAAAAGGATTTTTTTTTTTTTTTGCAGTTTTTGACCAGGGCTGGGTTTGAACCCACCACCTCTGGCATATGGGGCTGGCACCCTACTCCTTTGAGCCACAGGTACTGCCGATTTAAAAGGATTTTAAGCGAATACAATGTTAAATTTTATTGTGTGTGTATTTTAATAATAAAATACATCAATCCATAAAGAATATGAAATAGAAAAAGAAAATCTAAACACCCAAGTGTTGTCATTATAGGTAGGGGTAGTAAGGCTTCGACACCAGCCTTTGGGGCTGGTGATGGGGCTGTGGGGCTGTGGCCAGGCTCTGTGTCAGACAGCAGGGCCTTAGCTGGCTCCAGAATTAGCTGTGGTTCTGGGCTGAGTATAACTCCGGTGGTGGTGCCAGAATTGGTGTGAGAACTGGAAGTGGAGGTGGGGGTAGCTCTGGAGCAGGCCCAGGTATTGGAGCTGCCAGGGGCTCTGGTTCTGGAGCCCTAGTTCCATCCATCGCTGGTCCAGAGTAGCTTTAGCTCCACGGCTAATGCTACATCTGATGTGGTGGTTCCCGTGACTCTTTAGGGAGCCTGTATCCTGGCTCTGTGAGTGGTGCCAGAGAAGCTCCAGATCTTGTGCTGGAGAGGGCCCCATCTCACAGGCTGCCAGATGTTTTCTCCTTGTTAGACTGAGAGCGCCATGGGCGGGGCTGCTGTCTGTGCTTCACCATGTTTGGGGCCTGCACGCAGGTGCAGAAGGCGTGAATAGATGGACCAAGTGTACTTTGTAACTCAGGAGCCTCATCTATAAAACAACAGCACCTGCCTCGGAGGGCTGTTGGGTGGATTACATTGACTCATTCATCTCTGTTCAATAGAGATGTAAGTGCCTACTGTGCTAGACACTGTCCCAGAGGCTGGGAACACTGCAGTGAAGTAGCACAGTCCCCACTGGGGTGGAGCTGACCTGAGTAGGGTTTAAATGAGAGAATGTGGGTCTCAGGCATGTGGTCCGAGCTCAGAGAGGAGCTTGTTCAGCAGCTCAGGACCTGCCTGGGGAGGTTCTTTGGTGGAGGGGATGTGGGATCCTTGGTCTGAATGCCTGTGCTAACCCTTACCCCCATGGGCTGTGGCCCTCACCGAGACTCAGTTTTCCTGTCTGTAAAATGGGCGTGTGAGGAAATCTGTTCTTTGGTTCCATGTTAACGTTGACCTTGATCCTTTAAGACAGACAAAGTAGAACTCTCTGCAGTTTGTCCAGGCAGGTTGCCACACAGAGCCAGAGTTTGAGTTCAGTGAGGGACCTGGGTGGGCCCCCTAGGGCACTAGTTAGTGTCTCCCTTCTGCTCAGTGGTCGATGTGGAACTTCAGCCCTGGTTTCCAGCCCTGTGTCAGCAGCAGGTCCAGCCAAAGACCTTTCCAGAATACTTCATAAATAGCTTCCTCCCTCCACTGTTACCATTGTTTTTCTCCCAACTATGTTGTATTTCATCATTTGGATAGAAATGTACTTACTGGCAGAATGTTCCTACCATACCTAGGGCTAGTGAATGTATTTAGTGCCCCTGAATCATATAATTTCAAGTAATTAAAAAGTCAAGTCTTATTGAAAATATTATTGAAAACATTAAATATAAAACACCATTAAGGGCAGCGCCTGTGGCTCAAAGGGGTAGGGCACACACCTCATGCCAGAAGTGGTGGGTTCAAGCCCAGCCCCAGCCAAAAATTGCAAAAAAAACCCCACACCATTAAAATGGAGCAGCATGAAGAAGAGGAGGCAAGAATGACCCCAGACCGACCAAAGCTCTTGCAATGCTCCATCCCTGCGTCCAGCACCTAGGTCCCACTGCCACTGCCACCATGCCCAGGACAAAGGCTGAAGGGGAAGCTAAAGGAGATAAAGCCAAGGCCAAGGACGAACCACAGAGAAGATCCGCAAGGTTGTCTGCTAAACCTGCTCCTCCAAAGCCAGAGCCCAAGCCTAAAAAGGCCCCTACAGAGAAGGGAGAGAAGGTACCCAAAGGGAAAAAGGGAAAAGCTGACGCTGGCAAGGAGGGAATAACCCTGCAGAAAATGGAGATGCCAGCACAGACCAGGCGCAGAAAGCTGCAGGTGCTGGGGAGGCCACGGGAAGTGTGTGCATTTTTGATAACTGTGTACTTCTGGGGACTATATAGTTTGAAATAACTTTTTTTTTTTTAATCAAGTTTTATAAAAACACAGAATTTTTACTTTTTTTTTTTTTGAGCTATGTTGTTAGCGCACAGAACACTTCATTGTTTTTTCGGGAAGGGGCATATGTCACTAATAGAATGTCCCCAAAGCTAGATTGATATCAGGGAAAATGTCTTTTCCCTCTAGTTTTGAGAGACTTCCTCTTGGCTCCCAGGAGGAGGGATTCCCTGATGTTGAGACACAGCCACCTTGGCACAAACGCCTTGTGCTATGGAAAAACTAATTTGCTTTTATGTCCTGTTCTCCCTCTGCCTTCAGCGTAGTCTTAACCCCCTTAAACCCAGTCACCTATTGGGACCTGACCCAAACAATTGGTTACCAGTATATCGAGGAATCTGGACTTTTTCAGTAATACCCCTGAGATGGCATCCCTCAAAAGAGCAGGGGTTCCATTTGTAGATCTGAAGATGGTTGGATCTTCAGATAAATTCTGCCATTTTCATTTCATTTCCTCAAAGTTAGGGTCGACTCGTGAAAAGTTGTTAAACAACATGCTAATGTGAAATGTCCACCTTCACTCTAAACGTCCCTGTTCAGAGCATCAAATGAAGACTTCTCTGGATTTTTAGAGTGGCTTTCTGATTTTTGGTAGAACATTGAAGAAGGGAGTTTGAAAGTTGTTGTACACTGTTAACGATCGTCTGCCCATGTCCTGCCTGAAATACCACGAAGGTTTATGAAAAGTATCTTTAATAAAGCTGGATACAGGGCGGCTCCTGTGGCTCAGCGAGTAGGGCGCCGGCCCCATATACCGAAGGTGGCGGGTTCAAGCCCGGCCTCGGCCGAACTGCAAAACAAAAAAATAGCCGGGCGCTGTGGCGGGCGCTGTAGTCCCAGCTACTCGGGAGGCTGAGGCAAGAGAATCGCTTAAGCCCAAGAGCTGGAGGTTGCTGTGAGCAGTGTGACGCCACGGCACTCTACCCAGGGCAATAAAGTGAGACTCTGTCTCTACAAAAAAAAAAAAAA
>CAUYON010118792.1:0-42246 GCA_963573935.1 Arctocebus calabarensis
AAACACCACCTCTGGATTTCTTTTTTGTTTGTTTTGTTTTGTTTTTGAGACAGAGCCTCAAGCTGTCCCCCTGGGTAGAGTGCTGTGGCATCACAGCTCACAGCAACCTCCAATTCCTGGGCTCAAGCGAGTCTCCTGCCTCTGCCTCCCAAGTAGCTGGGACCACAAGCGCCCACCACAACGCCTGGCCGTTTTTTGGTTGCAGCCACCATTGTTGTTTTGTTTGGCGGGCCCGGGCTGGATTCGAACCTGCCAGCTTAGGTATACGTGGCTGGCACCTTAGCCCACTCAGCCACAGGCGCCCACCTCTGCACTTCTTAGGTAAACTTTAAGTGGCCTTATGGTTCAAGACTCTGAGGTTTTCTGACTCTTGCTGCTGAAGGTATTTCTAAGGGATGCAAGGTCCTGTCCAAGGAGCTCCCAGCAAGGAGCAAACTTCACCTCCATAAGTCATCTCAGGGACGTGAGGAAATCCCCATTTGAGCAAAGAATCTTTTCATTATATTACCTAAAATCAGAACCAAGAATGTTCCTAAATAGCACCAAGTTCAAATGCATCCAGGTACCCCAGTCCACTGCAGACACACCTCACTCTCCCACACCCTCTCCACCACTCCTCTGGGCTTCAGCGCACCAATGACCTGGGGGTCCTCAAACATTTAGAGCTGTGTCCCACCTCCAGTCCTTTGTCCACACTGGCGCCCCTACCTGGTGTGCCTGACCACTTTCCCCCAGTCCTGAACCCAGCCTACCTGGGCACCAGCCTCTCGTAATCTAGGATGCAGCCAAACCATACAACCTTTCTCAAGCCTCCCTTTGTATTCTTAATAAGCCCTTAGAGAGCTCCTGCCACATGCCTGGCGCTGAGCTTGGCGCTAGAGTTACAGCTGTGATCAAGACACAGAGATCACAGCTAGCAGGGAGACAGACATAAACCCAGCACGCACAATTCACTAACGACTTCATTACAATTGTGACAAATGCCATGAAGAAACACAGGATGCCAAGAAAGTATGTAACAGGGTACCTAGCCTTGGGGGGGTAGAAGAGGATGTCCCCAAGGTGACATTTAAACTGAGACCCAAAGGACAATGGGAGACTGATCATGCAGAAATGCAGACATTCTCCCAAGAGCCATGGACAGTCATAGTGTTTATCCGTCCTGTGCCACCTTGGCAAAAAGGACCCTTCCTCCACCCTCACCCTCTCCAGATCACTATTACTGTGTTTTCACATCTGCTTCCCCACCAGCCTGAGCTTCTGGGGGGGGCAGGGACCAGGCCTGGCTTGTCATTTTTGCCCAGCTTTCAGTCCAGGACTCAGCACAGGAGGGGGCTCAGCAAGTCTTAGGATGATGGATGGATGGATGGGTGATGGATGACTGGGTGAGAGGCTGAGTGGATGGATGGATGGATGGATGGAAGATTGGATAGATGGATGGAAGGATGAGAGGTGGATGAATTGATGACAGAAGAAGGGGTGAGTGGTTGGTGGGTGGATGGGTAGATGGAAGATTAGGTGGAAGGATGGATGAATAGGTGAGTGAATGGATGGATAGGTGGGTAAGTGAACAGATGGGTGGATGAGTGAAAGGAAGGAAGTATTAGTGAAGGGATGGATGGGTGGATATTTGGACATTTGGGTGGATGGGAGGATGGATGGATGACAGATGGAATATGGAGATATCGGGATGAAAGGTGTCACATCCTGCATAGAGTCCTGAAGGAGGCACAATCAGGGATTTGCTCGGGCAAGGGGGTCCCTCTCTTTTTATACATAGAACATAACCAGAGCTTTCCACTGAAAGGCAGCATCTCTCTGGTAAAGACCCGAGAGTTCTTTGTCTTCCATTTGCACCTACTTTGGTCAGCTCTTGCCTCAATTCATCTGATTCTCATCACACACCCCATGGTTCCAAATCACCTGGAAGCTGTCAAGAACTGTAACACCTGCATCCTCTCCAGACCAATTAAACCTGAACTTCCAGGGCGTCCAGGCATCAATGATTGGTAAAGCTCTCCAGGTGAGTCTAATTTGAAGCCAGGCCTTATCCCAATTTCTAAAGCTTAGAGAAGGCAACAGGTGACTGGCTGGAGTGACAGGAACAGAAACAGTCTTTGGCATCCAGGCCTGGGGTCCCTTCCACTACCTCAGGCTGCCGGGGCCAGAGCAGGTGCTATGACAAGGGATGGGACCCAGCTTACCAGATCCACATGCACAGGAGAGCGAGTCCTAGGATAGGGCAGGCTCTGCAGCTTTCCCCACTTGCTGAGGTTAACCAGGGAACCCCCCTCTTTGAGTCTCACTTCCCCATGAGCAAAATGGGGTATCTGGTGGGACCCACCCAATAGTGTCAGTGTGGGGCATCAGTAGGGTCACAGAATGACATCTAGGCCTGACCTCAATTAAGTGCTCCCCAGATACAAGCCATGAGAGCTTTCCTGCAGGGGAGCAGGGAACCAGTTTGCCCCTTGTGCTGTGTGAATTGGAGAAACGGCCTTGGCCAACGTGTCTTCAGGCTCCAGGACAGTGGGTTGGGTGGTGCCAGCCTTGGGAAATAAGAGGCCCCTCCCAGGCACTGCTCTCCATGAGACCCAACTCCGGGGAGGGATATTGGGGGGTAGAGCCCCCATGCCAGAGCAGGCAGCTGGGAACACCAAAGCTGAGGCCAAAGCCAAACCAATGAGGGAACAAGGGTCAGAAGTCAGGGAGACCTGGTGGCTCCAGCTACTCGGAGCTATGTGACGGGGCCGGTCAGGACTCTCATGGAGCTGGGCTGATGGTGGCACCTGCCTCCCGGCATTGCAGTGAGGAGTGGGTGGGCCCCTCACAGGCGTCACTCCTTGGATCATTACCAGGGAGCTGCCGGGCGCTGGCGTCTCTGCAGGAATTCCTGGACCCAACCACTCTTCTAGGGACGCCCACATCCCTCTGGCCCTCTCAACCTGCTCCTCAGTTTCAGGAACAAGTCCTGGTGCCAAGGAGGCGACCCTCAGGGAATTCTGGAACCCAGGGGCCAGCCTATGGGCTCCTCCCTCCGCATGCCATGGGTTACAAGAGGTCAACAGGGAGCTTGGGGAGAGGTCCCATTTAGGGGCGTCACATGTAAACATATAGGACACCTAGTTAGGTTTGAATTTGAGATAAAAAAGAATTATGTGTTTTTAGTGTATTCCCCACACATTTACAACATATTCATACTAAACAATTATTTATTACTTATATGAAACTTAAATTGAACTGGGTGTCCTGTGTTTTATGTGGCAACCATAATCCCATTTACGTGGAAAAGAACTCCCTGTGTCATGTCCTCCCTCAGTTCCATTCATAGCTCCGGCACCTTAGGCCACAGTCTGGGACAGCAGAGAGCTGCATGGCGCAGCTCCTGCCTCTATTCCAGCCTCAGCAGGACAAGAAAGTCGAGACCAATTCATGAACCACTTGGGGGGGAGAGGGGGTCAGATGTGCTTTTTTTTGCAGTTTTTGGCTGGGGCTGGGTTTGAACCCACCACCTCCAGTATATAGAGCCAGCGCCCTACTCCTGGAGCCACAGGCACTGCCCCAGATGTGTTTTTTTGAAGGTGGTAGGGGGACATGGAAATAAAGTCCTCTGTCATACACCTATCTTGGTGCTCTCCCCCCATCAGAGAGTAAAAAGGGTCAGAAAGAGTCGTTTTATGTTGAGGCTGCTCCCCAACATGACTTGACAACAGACTGGCCCCTCCGCTCATGTCATGAACAGTGAGTGTGCAAGCCCAGCTCTGTGCCAGGCCCGACACGGAGGATGGGGGCATCTCCCATTGCAATTCTAGGCTCTCATGGTCTTCTCTTCCTTCCTTCCCTCCTAGCCCCCATCCCATAAACATTTAGTAAGCGCCAAGTCTGTGCCAGGTGCTGGGCGTTAGGACACAGCAGTGAAGTTGACTGACCATGAACTTCTGGCTTCTAGCACCTCGTCTTCCCACAGGCTTTGGTCTGCAAGACTTTCCTTTTTGTTTGGAGCCCCTGCTTCCTCTCCACTTCCTCCTCTTCATGGGTGGGCAGCCCCTGGTTTCAGATCAAAAGGACCCCCAAATTCACATGGCATTTTACGTTGAACCCACAGCCAAACCACTGATTTCAGAGGATTCCTAAGCACATCGCTGGGCAGAACCCCCCAGCAGACCACATCCCAGAAGCCTGGACAAAGGCTTCTCTGCCTTCAGGCTGAGGAACAGACATGGGAACCCAGCACTGCTGGGGTGTTATCAGGACCTCAGAAGAAGAGATTGGAGCAGCAATAGCTGTGGTCTGGCGCACTGCCCGCTGAGCACTTGAACATGACCATTTAAGACTTGCTCCACGCTGACCTTCCCTCACCACCGCTGCAGAACAAGCCAGGTCCCTAAGGGACACAGCGCAGCACCTGTGCTTCCTTCACCTGGGCCCATCTCGGTTGTATTTTTTATTTTGGGAATGATGTATTCAAGGTCCATCTCCCCACTAGACCGTGAGCTAGGCTGGAGGGAGAGGACGACCCTGTCAGTCAACTTCACTGCTGTGTTCTAACGCCCAGCACCTGGCACAGACTTGGCGCTTACTAAATGTTTATGGGATGGGGGCTAGGAGGGAAGGAAGGAAGAGGAAGACCGTGAGAGCAGGGGCCTCACCCAGCAGCAGGCACAGACACGGCAGACGCTCAAGGAAGCTCTGTTGAAGGAACAAGGATTCCCTCCGTCCCTGACCATTAAATTGTTTCCTATAATTTCACCAACCAACCTCAGTCAGGAAATGCAAGATTTTGTTCATGTATTGTTTCTCTTCCTTCCCCTGCCCCTGGGGCTGGGGAGGGATATCATTCCTGGTGTCTGCCGGTTTACTAAGTTGTCTTCTCTTTAAAAAAAGAGAGGGGAAACTGGCAAAAATCAGGATCATTTCCATTTTACAGGTGAGGAAAACCATGCTCAATAATACAGATAACGCTTTGCTGCATAAAACCGTCTCTAAAAGTCCAGAAAAGTCAGCAGCCCAAACACATTTCGCATGGATGGACAGAGGGCATGAACAGAGGCTGCCTCCAGACGGCTCAGCATGTTACAAGCTTGGCCTCTTTAGACAGATTGCCTTCGTTCAAATTCCAGCGCTGCTACTTACGAGCTGTGTAAACAAGATCAACTCAGTTAACCTCTCTATACTCCAGTTTTCCCATCTGTAAAGTGGGAGTGTTAAAGGAAGCTGTGAGGTCTATGTAAATGAGTCAATGCCCGGCAACATTGGACACTGTAATCACGAGGCCTCTGAGAGGGCATACAGGATTGTGATGAGGCTTTGGCACCCAGTCTCGGCTGTGCTCTGAATGAGCCATGCAGTCACAGACAAGCCATAAGCTCTCAGTCTCAGCTTCCTCCCCTGATGATGGTGGTAATCACGGCCTTCATTGCTGGGAGGATGGTGAATGACATCATGCGCAAAAGGCCTGACCTGTGTCCACCCCACCCCAGCCCTTGTGGGAGCCCTGCCTGTTCCCTTTCAGGTGTCCCAGCCTTCACCTGGCTTCTGCCTCCCCACCTGCCCCTCTGCACCCCAGCTGATTTCTCCCTCCTTTCCACACCTCTGCTCCCAGATCCCAGGCTCCCGGGGTGGGTGCTCTGGCTGCACCTGCAAAGGGCGGAGAATCGCAGCCTTCCCAGGAGGTGGGAGTAGGGGGCAGATGCATCCTCCCCGCCCTCCCAGGGCTCCTGAAATGCCCAACAGTGAGATAGGCAGGCTGAGGCGGCCTCCAGGGTCCTCTCAGGCACCGCCCACAATGCTTGGTTGAACCCAAAGCCACGTGTCTCCCTACAGGACCTCTCCTGACCCTCGAACCACAATGAAGTCCAAAGCCACTGACTGATTCCTTTTCAGAACACCCTGGGCCCTCAGTGGCTGCCCCTGCCATCAGCACACCAGCACACACGCACAATTTTGTCAACATTTCAACAGCCCCACAGAAAGAAATGATGAAGGTGAAGTTGGTTTTGGAGCCCAGCCCCATTTACAACCTCAAGGTCCCACAGCCATGTGACCTCTCAGAGCCTGGCTGGCCCAGCAGGGTTCAGAGCTGGGCATAAATAACGTAGGTATTACATATACACCAATGCCATCTGTCTAAGCAGACTGCCCCTCTCTGGCCAGACAAGACCCACCACCAGGGTGGGCCTGGCTGCCTATCAAACAGCACATATTCCTCGAAGCCACATGACAACTGAGCTGAGACCAAGCAAGCTGACCAGGCCAAGAAAGAGTATTAGTCTAAGCAAGGAGACAGCATGTGCAAAGGCCCTGGGGCAGTCCTGAGCTTGATCCATTCTGGGAACTGAAATTAGTTCCTGATGACAGAGAGAAGAGAGGTGGCTATAAATGTACAGGGACAAAATGTGCAGGGCCACAGGGTACAAACACTTCATGGGGGTGTCAGACCCAGAGCCTGCTCACTAGTGGAGTTTGTCCCCCACCCTGGCTGCTCTCTGCACTCTCACTTGCCAGAATGCTCCTTCCTCTCCTCTCCTCATCCTCACGCTTCAAACCCTCGTCCTCTCTCCCTCCTCTGTCAGCTGTACCCCCACCCAAGGAAGAAGGGGCCAGCAAGGCCCCTGCCCCGCCCACTGGGTAGCCTGGACCCTCCGAGCCAGGATGTGTGGCCGGCTTCCATAGCCAGCCTGGAAGCTTCTTTCAAAGAGCACCGGCATGAAGGGCCTCTCCTCCTGCAGTCTGAGCCACCCTCCTCCCAGCAGGCCGTGGACTTCCTGCAGTGGTCGCTGTGGGGGTGGGCAGGCCTGGCTTTCATCAAACAAGGCCCAGCCTGAAGGCCACAAGCTGATGCGGAGGAGGAAGGGGGTCGGAGAAGGGGGTGGAATTCTCCAGATTTTCTCCCAGCCTCCGAAGGGCCTCTAGAGAGGTGGTTATATAAGATTTCATTTTTTAAAGCGGGGAAAGGAAAATTTTGAAAATATCAAGAAGTGGTACATAGGGCAAAAAAGGGGGCAGATACCCTGAACGTGGATGGGGCACTTCCCTCGCCAAGGAACCCCCTCTGCTCTGTGTGGCCAGGGACTGGACATTGGGCACAGCTCAGTGCCAGGCAGGAGGAGGCGCTCAACAAAATCTGCAGATTTAATGAATGAAATTGAGGAGAAGGGAGCTGAGAGAAGGAGAACCAGGCCAGGACTAGGGGTGAGAGAAGGGAGTCTGGGAGAGGAGACAGGAGGGTGGCTCCTTCCGCAGGGGGGGTGGGGGGGGTCGGGAATCAGAAAAGTGCTGAGTAAAAACCGTCTTTGAAAAGGCCCCAGATTATTCATCTGAGTCCTCATCTCACTCAATTTCAGTTCAAGCGGCTGCAAATATTTGAAATGAGTAATTTCTCCTGATGAAGAGAGTCTGATTTTGATTCTGCCTAATTTATTTCAAGATTTAGGGGAGCACCCAGAGGGAGGGGGGCTGGGTCTGTCGTCAGGCAGCTCCCTGGCTGTCCCTGCTGTCTCCTGGTCCTGCACACCCTGCATGTCCAGGGGGAGAGGCAGGAGGCCAGGCTGTGCACCTGGGCCCAGAGACGGGCCTACCTGGACTGCATGAAGCCTCCAGGCCTGGGGAGCCGAAGCGCCATCAGGGCCCAATTTAGGGCGAGGTAGCCATGAGCTTGCACCAGATCCAGGCCACTACAGCCTCCCTCAGGTCTCCAGGCCTCCAGGCCACTATGTCACAGCCACCAGCCCTGCCCGGTCCCTCCCTTCCTCCCAGGCAAATCCTGAGCCTGTATGCTTACCCCGCTCTCCTCTACTCTCTCGGCCAACATGGACCCTGACACCGCCTCCTAACTCAATCAGGTACCAGGCGGTTCCTTCTATGGGCTTAAGCCCAATGTCACCTTCTCTGTGAAGACTTCCCTGTCTTCACAGGAGGCAGGGCATCTGGGGTCCTTGTCCTCTGTTCAGTCACCAGCTAGGAGCCCTGCTTTTCCCAGCAGAGCACGGGCTGGGACATCTCTGGAACCTGTGTGTTCTCACCACTCAGCACAAGGCCTGGCACAAGGTGTGCCAGAGAAACACCTGGGGCAAGAATTAATCACACGTGCACAGACAAAGTGGCACATGTATAAGTGAACACAGGAAGGGACCAGCCACATCCTGCGCAGCCCGCCAGGACCAAACAGAGGGACCAGCACCGTGTCATGGGGCCCCAGGAGAGGTCAGTCCTCTGCACCTCGGGAGCCCACCCACCCAGGCATGGAGCAAAAGGCCTAGCTTGGTCCCGGGGCCCAGACTGCTCCACTAGGTGGAGGCAAGAATGTGGCTGGCACAGGGCTGTCTGTGGCAAGGCCACACCAATGCCACACGGCAGGGACTCAGTCAACACCTGCAGGACAAAGGGCAGGAGGCAGTGAGCTAGAAGGAACCCTCTGGCCCTCACACCTTCGGAAGAAGCTGGCTCCACCACCTCCTGCCATGACACTGTTCGGGCTTTCAGAGCACCTGTCCTGAAAGCTTCCTGAGCACCTGTCAGGCCTTTCACGGCCATCCCAGGAACCCAAGACCTGGACACCAGAATCACAGCACCAGCCATAAGTGTGCCAGGGCCTTTTTCCCATCCTTTGAGCCATCAGTTCACCACCCTGGTGACTCCTTTTCACAGATGGGAAAACTGAGGTATAAAGATGCAAAAGGACAGGTCCCAGTCACGCTCCCAAGAAATGATTCCCAAAGGAGTGGGACGAGCTCTGGAACAAGTCTGGGAGCCTAGGTCCAAGCTGGGTCTGTCACTGGGCAGGACCTGGCTCCAGGAGGCTCCAGGCCTCACATCCACCTGACTCCTGTCCCCAGCAGTGACTTGCTCTCAGGATCAAGCAGCACCCCAGAGAGACCTGGGGAAGAGAAGGATGGGGACAGAGACAGGAGTGCCCAGCAGGGGAGCTGCAGAGGGCAGTGGCCCTAGAGGCTTGGAGCCCAGGCAGAGTGTTCTTGCTCCCCTGGCCTCCAGTAAAGGACAGGATGGGGTGTGACCCAGGGAGTGGTCAGCAGCAGGGCAGCTGGTGATGGAGAACCTGCATGTTCTCCTGGGGGGGGACAATGAGGCTTGGGTTCACTTCAGAGGCTACCAGCCAGGCACCTGGCCCTGCCCTGAGATTCACAGGGGGTGAGGTGAGGTCTGCACAGCCCTCCGCTGGGCTCCACCAGCTTCTGGAAGGATGGGCCCTGGCCTGCAGACGCCACTTGAAGGCTGCCACCCACCCTCCAAGCGAGGGCCAAGCTGGGCTTAGACGCCAAGGGAAGGAAAGGTTTGAGTGGGGGACTGAGGGGGTCCCTCACCACCACCACCAGATATCAGGATGAATATGAGGATAGCTGGGGACGGGAGTACCTACCAACAGACCCTCTTATTCTTTTGGTCTGGTCCCAGGCCCAAGAATCTGCATTTGACCAGCCGCTGCCCATGCAACTCTGGCACACAGGTGTGGCAAGGGTCACTGCACTACTGGGTGTGGGGCCAGCCCTGGAGCCTGACAAATATGGGGATGAGTCTCACCTTGGCCCTTCCCTGCCACATGGCTTTTGCCAGTCACCTTCTCGCAGGTGTCTTCCTGCAGGTGTGGGAGAGGCAGGTGAGCACTGGAGTTAGGTCAGACCACCTGGGCTTCTACCTCCCCTCTGCTCTCACCGCCTGTGTGACCTCTCTCGGGTTAACTAGCCTCTCTGTGCCAGTTTCCTCCTCTGCACAGGAGTGCCCCCGGGAGTGTTATGAAAACTTCATGTTGCCCAGCACTTTCCAGACACTCAGGGGGTGGTGGCCTTGTTCATACCTTGGCTTCTCCATGATCTCCTTGCCCCTGCTCTCACCCCTAGAGCAGCCAGAGGGCCCCTGACAGCTCCAGCGGCTCCCTGGGGCCATGCTCAGTTCCACCCAGCGCCCTCTCTCCTGCCAAGAGCTCTTGGGCTTTGCCTCCTCCTCATCTTTCAGGTCTCGGTCCAAACATTGGTACCTACTGGATACTAACTTTCTAGTAAAAACAATATGTGTATAATGATAGTTACTTATATGTGCATAAACAAACTGAAGATTCCTGGAAAACTAAAGACAATCATAGTTGCAGCAAGGGACAGAAGCAAGAGAGGGGTTTCCCTTTCTTCATGGCTTTTTGTTATTCTGGGTTTTGAGCCACTGAATGCACAATATGGACAAAAAAGGTGTATAAGTAGATGGATAAATGCATCTTTTAAAGTCACCCTTGTGGAGAGCTCCCCCTCCCCCAGGGCAACCTTACTAAACTGCCGGTCTCCATCACCCTGCGCCCCTACTCGCTTTATCGTTACCCGTAATCCCATCACTCACTGCCAGCATGGTAAGTGTGTGTTCAATGGAGAGCTATATGTCCCTCCCATTGGAATATCACCCTAGTGAGTGAAGGGTCGCATGTCCCCAAGCCTGAATCAGAGAGGCCGCCAGAGGTGCTTAATTGGTGCCCCGGGAAGAGTGAGAGCAATCACAGCGCCACTCCCACCTGCCCCACTGTGTGCACCTCCAGGCCCTGTCTAGGACTTATTTGATTAGACGTTGTATCCAAAATTGAGCCTGGCATACCGCAGGTACTCAATAAATGTTTGAATGTTTGCCAAATGAATAAAAGAATGAATGTCTAACGTCCTTTGAACAGATGGACACCACACCTTCCTTCCAAGGGGACAAAGTTGGAGGTTTTTTTAGAGACAGGGTATTGTTCTGATGCCCAGCCAGAGCAGAGTGCAGTGCTGACATCATAGCTCACAGCAACCTCAGACTCCGGGCTCAAGCCATCCTCCTGCCTCAGACTCCCAAGTAGCTGGAACTACAAGTGTATGCCCCCCGCCTGGCTAATTTTTTTAATTTTTGGTAGAGAAGGGTGTCTTACTATATTGCCCAGGATGGTCTTGAACTCCTGGCCTCAAGTGATACTCCCACCTCAGCCTCCCAAAGTGCCAGGGTTACTGGCATGAGCCACCATGCCTGGCCCATCCTCCCATCTTCTGGAACTGGGATGCTATTGCCCCATTTCACAACCGAGGCAGCTGAGGCTAGAGAACCACCTGCTCAGGACCACGCAGTGAATATGTCCAAAGCCAAGAGCCATGCCCGGCCTCCCATCTGTGCCCCTGGCCTGTCACTTCACCCCTGAGCCTCAGTTTCCCTACCTGTAAAATGAGAGATATGGACGCTCATTTTTAAGTCTATTGTGAACATTTAATCACTTCAAAAGTGACCTTCAGAAGGGTATGACCCCAGCAGGGGCTCAGCAAACATTTTTCTACCACCCTCCGCCCCTCACGGTGACAGCTGCCTCGTTCAGATGCCACTTCCTCAGTTTCCCCTGTGAGTGGGATGAGGACGGCAGGGGAGGACGAAGGCGGGAAGCACCGATTGGGGATGCTGGGGGGACCTGCAGAGACGCAGTGCCCGTCACTGGAAGGGGCCGGGGACTCCAGAGCAGCAGCAGGGTCCCTCATCCAGGATTCTGCACCACCTCCTGCCCCTGACAGCATGGCAGCCTTTGCCATCCGCCCCAGCAGGGCCAGTGAGGAGCTGGCAAAGGAGGGATGGGGAAAGAGAGAAAGGCATCCCCCATCTTTTGTTTTTTTCTCCCAGTGTTGTTGTTTTATTTGTGTTTTGTTTTGTTTTTTCCTTCATTCCAGCCACCCCATGGTCTCATCCGGGGCCTCCTGCCTCCTCCCACCTCCTCGCTGGTGGCTGTCACACGACAGACATTTTTAGTGGTGACAGCTGGCCTTGTGGAACTCAGCTCGAGTACGGGAATGGTTTTTAAAAAAAGAGCGAGCCAAGCCACCGCCACTTTAAATAGCAATGCAGCGGGAGGAGAGGCAGGGAACGTGTGCAGCCGGCGGGCGAGGCTGGGCTCGCATGCGCTCTGAGGCTTTGGCTGAGGAAGGCCCGAGCCACGAGGACTCCAGAGCTTGCCTCTGTTACTGACTGAGAGAGAAACCGAGGGCAAAGAAAATAGATGTCACACCCAAGATCACATGCTTGGGGGTGGCAGGGCAGGGACTCACACTCAGATGTGTGCATCTCCAAAACCAAACTCCCCCCGTGCCAGGCCCTGGCCTCCCAAGGCCAGCCTTGACCTTAAAGAACAGAGGCTGACCAGGAGCCCAGTGCTCCCAGATGGGAGAGTGTCCCAGGGCCTGGAATATGCCAAGTCCTCTTTAGAGGAGCTTAGTTAACATTTGCAAAGAAACTACAGACCTGGGTTAGTATTCCAAGGGGTCCGCGAGGTCCCTGGACCTTCGCATTTGTAGGTGCAGGATCTACTGGGACACAACAACACTGTGAGAGAGAAACAAAAGATGGGGGGCTTTCCTCCTGTTCTCTCTGGGAGCCTGCTTGACTCTCCAGCCATCAAACCCCAGGTCCTGTCGCTTCTATTCCCACAACGTCCCCTCTGGTAGCTTGGAAATGACCGTGGCAGGAATCAGCACATGCAACAGATCAGGGCTGTCCTTTAGTCCTCAGAGAGCTGGTTGTGCTGTGTTTACCAGCTCCCCACCACCCAGCTCCCATACCTCTTGTTTAATCCTTACGACACCCTGGGAGGCAGATTTTCAATGATCTCCTCTGCCATCACTTTACAAGGAGACTAAGAAAAGGGAATACACTTTCTCCAGGTCACACAGCAGTAAATGTGGGATCCTGAATCTGCTACTAGTAATCTCCAGCCCTGCCCCCAGAGAACCATCCTGCATCAGGCCAAAGAAAGAGCCTATTTCATCATGAGGGAGATTCCAAAACTAAACAGGAGTAGGGCACTCCCCTTCACTAGCATTCAAGCAGAAGTCGAGCAATCTCCAGAGATGGGGAGAATGGCAGGGTTCCTTCACGGGATGGGGGTGAAACAGAGGGACTTTAGGGTCTCAGCGCTGAGAGGTTTCAGTTCTATGATCCACACCCCAGGCTATGTTTTTGTAGGTAACACAGGGTGTGTTTCAAAGCTTAGAAAAGAAAAAAATAGCCCTAATGAGTTAAATTGATGTGTCAGCGCATCATATCAGGCATTGAGAAGGATTTATGCTTATTTTTGCATAAGAAAAGTTTTGTTTAATAATAACAACTAGTATTTTACAGAATTACTACATGCTGAACTCCAACACAGAGTCTTTAATATATGAAATATATATTACAAAACATATGACCTCATTTAATCCTCAAACAATCCCATGTGGGGAGTGATTACTCGTATTCTCCACAAGGATCGGTCAGGTTCCAGCTATGATAAGGCTGTGTAACAAACAACTCCAAGGATCTGGTGGCTCGCCACGTTTATTTCCATCTCTTATAGGTCTGCAGGTTAACCAGAGGGGCTAGCTTCATTCTGAGGTTTGGTTCAATTTAGTTCCAGGCCACGGGTCAGATTTAGGCTGGCCCTACTGGTCTCTCCTCTGGAACCATCAGCCACCTGAGACATGTGGCCTGTGGCATATGGCAGAAGCTCAAGCCACGCAGCCATATTTCAAGCCTGTGCCTTTGTCTCATCCACTAATATCCCATGTCACATGGCTAGGCCCACACTCGCGTGGAATGGAAAACACAGTCTGCCTCCTCCTGTGGGAGCTGCTGCAAAGTCACGCAGCAAGGCACATGGGTGTATAATTCCATCCAGGAGGAAATGAACACTTGAGAATAATATCCAATCCACCCCCAAGAGGTTTCACAGATGAGAATCCAGGGCCTCGCACAGGGGCACAAGTGACCCAAAGTCACACAGCTGCTTGCTCTGATTCTAACTGGGGTTTAGACCCAGGTTGTCTGACACCCCAGCTGCCCCTCCCCCACACGTTGCCAGTATCTGGTTACTTAATTGGTGCTCGATAAGAGTGTTATTAAATGGACACCTCGTTTTGTAGTTTGTTGCACGTCAATTATGCCTCGACAATACCGTTAAATTATTTTTTAAAGGAAAAAAATGATGGATTCAATAAATGAAATGTTAGTACCTGGTGCAAGACTTGATTCTGAAGATCAGCAGAGGGTGGGAGCTCAGCGCCCACGAGGGAGCAGCAGACTCACAGGACCTGCCTAAGGGGCTGGGTTATGAAGTTGTGGGGGTCAGGCCTGCCCGAGGGGGCTGCCCCTGGAAAGCAGGCCGAGCGGGGCTTGTTTTTCTCAGGCACCAAAGGCTGAGAGCCACATGCAGGGCCAGTGTGGAGAGAGGGACAGAAGCCTCACCACTCGCTGGGACCTGCACCAGAAGTCCTTCACTCTGAGCAGAGGGTGATGTACACAAACCAACCAGGCGAACAGGAGCAGGGGAGAGAGGTAAGGCTGCGGCCCAAGGTCAGTTCCCACAAGACATCTGCCCTTTCACCTCCTGGACTACAGAAGTGGCCAGTGGTGGAAGCGGTGCTGGTCCGCAGCACCCTTCCAACCCTTTGCTTTCTGACCCAGAACTCAAATCACGTGTTGTCTGGGAGCCTCAGCTTCCTCCTCAGTTAAAAAGAAGGGAGGTGGTATGTCAAGAGAAAGAATCGGCGCCTGCCCCAGCCGTCCCAAAGCCTGATTCCCGGCCCCCAGTGCTAAATAAGGTGGAGTTTCTCTCCAGGGATATTCCAGCTAGCAGACGAAGATGGAGCTCCCCCCAGCTTGGTCTCCACCACACAGCCCCTGACCGGCAATGGCCTCCCAATACAAGAACGCACCCTGCTTGGCGTCTCTTCACCAAACTTGCAAACCTGAACCCGATTGAGCCGCTACAATCAAGTGCCAATTTACAGGAAAAACTGGGAGCAAGAAACAGGCCAAACACCACCATGGGGGCCAAAGTCAGCAAGATGCAGGCTGAGGGTGTTCTCCAGGACAGATGCAAGGGAAAAGCATGGGGCTGGGAGAGCCTATCTGAGAAGAGATTTAGGGTGGCACCGGTGGCTCAGTGGGTAGGGCTCCTGCCCCATATACCGAGGGTGGCGGGTTCAAATCCGGCCCCAGCCAAATTGCAACAAAATAGCTGGGCGTTGTGGCGGGCCCCTGTAGTCCTAGCTACTGGGAGGCTGAAGAGAATGGCCTAAGCCCAGGAGTTGGAGGTTGCTGTAAACTGTGACGCCTCGGCACTCTACTGAGGGCAATAAAGTGAGACTCTATCTCAAAATTAAAAAAAAAGAGAGAAGAGATTTAAAGATTTAAGCAATTTCAACATGTGGCCTTATTAGACCCTGATCCAAATGAAAATGATTACATAGGAGTATGTGTTTTATATTTGTGACATAATGCCCAATTACACATCAACCATATACACATTATTATACATTTGATGTACATTATATGTTAAATATGCATTAAATATTATATTTAACAGATATATGCTTACGTATTAAATACAAACTGGGAACACTAGAAATTTGAAGGTACTGACTGTGTGTGTTTTACCGGCATAAAACTCTGTATAAAATATATTTACACTTTTGGCTCGGCGCCTGTGGCTCAATGGGTTAAGGCACCAGCCACGTACACCTGAACTGGCTTGGGTTTGAATTCAGCCTGGGCCCGCCAAACAACAATAATGGCTGCAACCAAAGAATGGCCAGGCATTGTGGTGGGCACCTGTAGTCCCAGCTACTTGGGAGGTAGAGGCAAAAGACTCACTTGAGCCCAGGAATTGGAGGTTGCTGTGAGCTGTGATGCCACAGCACTCTATCCAGGGTGACAGCTTGAGGCTCTGTCTCAAAAAAAAAAAAAAATAAAAAATATATATATATATATTTACACTTTTGACAAATGTGATGATATTGATTCGGTTTTCTTTAGGTTTTATAGATATGTGTGAAGTTTGAAAGCCTCTTATATCTTAGCGCTACACACTGAAGTATTTCTCAGTGAAACAATACAATGGCTGGGATTTTCTTCAAAGTCAGTAGGGAGGGAGAAAAGGTGGGACAGAATGAGGTCAGAGTTACCACAGACCACTGCTGGTGCACCCAGGGCTCACTGTACTATTCTCTCCATTTTTGGTAAATGCTTGAATTTTTCCCTAATGTGAAGTTAAAGCTCAATAGCTCCCATAATAAAAAGTTTATAAAGGGTTTTCTTTTTTATATTTTTATTGCGACAAAATACACACCACATAAAATTAACCATTTAAAATTTTTTAAGAGTTATTAAAGCATATTCACACTGAGCGCGACCTTTGTCACCATCCCTCTCCAGAACTCTTTTCATCTTGTAAAAAGGAGACTCTGTCCCTAGTAATAACACTCTGTCCCCCTTCCCTCCAGCCCCTCTTCTACTACTGTCTGTCCTCGTGAATTTGGCTACTTTAAGTCCTTCACATCGGTGGACCCTGTATTTGTACTTTTGTGTCTGGCCTATTATTCCCCTTAGCAAAGTGTCCTCCAGTTTCACCCACGTGGCCACCTTCATCAGAATCTCCTTCCTTTTTAAGGCTGAATAATATTCCATGTGTAGCTAGACCACATTTGCTTTCCCAGTTACCCAGCAGTGGACACATGGGCTGCTTTCACCTCCTGGCTGTTGTGAATAATGCTGCTATGAACACAGGTGCCCAAATGTTTTTTTTTAAGTTTCTCTAAGCAGATGATTGACGATGGCCACATCCTTTCCAAATCAGAAGTGGGAACTCAAGGCCTAACGCTTCTGCATGTGTTGACTCATGTAACAGTAAAAGTGTACTGAGCACCTGCAGTGTGCCAGGCTATGAACAAGGACACACCCCTGGCCTAGTGGAGTGTCTATCCCTTGGGGCCTGACAGGTCGTTAAGTCTTCAGGGCATGAAGACAGAGCTTGAGGTCAGGCCTGCCTGGCAGGGTGACAAGCTGGAAGGGGGCAGTGTTTGCTGAGGTATAACAAGTACCCCACGCAAAGAGCAACCACAGTTCCATTCTAAGGATCCCCATCAGCATTCCTGTCCTGCACCCAGCCCAAAAGTCACCTTCTCTTCCCCTCTATTCCTCCCTCCCTGCAGCCCTTCTCTGAGCCTTAAAATTGACGCAATCTTGCCTGTCAGCAACCCCCAAGCCAGCAAGACTCAGGGAGTCACCTTCATCTTAACTGGATTTTAACCTGCAGGCCAACTTTGGAGGTGAGGTGGGGTTCTCGCTTCAGCAGCACATGTACTAAACCTGGAGGTGAGCTGGGTCTCTGTTTGTCTTCATTTTTCTAACCAGCCCAGGAAATGAGGGTGGTTCTAGAAGTGGTGATCGCTTCTTTTCAGAACCCGGGAAGCTGGGCAGTGCCTTCCACCCACTCACCAGGAGCCCCTGCATACCAAGGCTGAGCTGGCCCCGGGAGACACAGGCAGCCAAGCCCTGCTTTCTGCTCCCAAGGAGTTGGAGAGCCAGAAGCATGCCTGATGACATTCCAGCAAGGAAAGTGCGTGATGGGGAAGGGGAGACATAGAAAGGTCCAAGCCCCACTCTCTGGAAGGAGGGATACCTGGATGGACTCGCAGAGAGTGACAGAGAAGTACGGGGCCTCCAGGGACTCCGAGAGGAGGGTGGCCATGGTGAAGTAAGAGCCTGGGAGGGGTCCAGGGCCTGTAGGGAAACAGGGAGGGTCTGGATTTTACGCAAGGGTAAGAGGGAGCCATTGAGGACTGCTCAGCAACAGAGAGGCCTGGGCACATGTACCCTCTAAAGATCCATCACTCTGGCTGCTGTGAAGAAGACGGGAAGGTGGAGAAGGACCAGAGGAGGCCATGGGGTGGGAGTATTCTGCCGCAAATTTCTAGCCCAATCTTGGGAGCCTGCCTGCAGGGCAAGCCTCTCTTTCCCTCCACCCCCAGCACTGAAAACTCCAGAAAGCTCCAGGGATTCCTCAGCCTCCACCCAACCTCCTCTGTGGTCAGGAAGACATGGTTAAAGATGCAGAGCTGCAAAAGGAGATAGGGGGTTACAAGGTCCTACCCAAGCAGTTGAGAACATGGGGTCAAGGTCAGACAGACTGGCGGGGCCAACTGGTGTTCACAAAACCTTGAGAAGGCTGTCACCGAGGTGAGTCTCAGTTTTCTCACCTGTAAATGGAGAGAAAGTTTGTGTTTACCTCCGGGGAGGTGGAGAGAATGAATGAGAAAACAAATATCAAGTGTGCTCCATTCTTCATTATCCGGAGTATTAGTGAGTGGGCATCACCACTGCCTACATCCCAATGCCTCCACACCAGGTGGCAGGGCTCAAACATTCCTGATGTTTTCTGCCTTTTCCTTCTTCTCTGAAAGATCCCCTCCCTGATTCTCAACCAGTAAAATTCTGCCTTTCCAAAGGTTGCCTCCTCCACAAAGCCTACCTCGATTACCCTTCCCCAAAACACAGGGACTCATACCCACAGCCAGCAGGGTCCCTTTCGGCAGCAGCTCTTGGTGTCTCATCTTCTAAAAAACTTATATCACCTGTCACTTCCCCCTTTAAACTAAGGCTGGAGCCAGGCCCCAGCAAGGGGGCTGCCATGGAGCAGGTGTTCAGTAAATAAGGGATGGGTAGTGGGCAGGTGGACAGAGGAATATGTGAAATAAGCTTTAAAAGTACAGAAACCCAACTCAAACTGCCCTAAGGCAAGAGGGGCTGATGCTGTCAGGCAAGGCTGGATCCAGGTTTCTCTCTCTCTCTCTCTCCATTTCTCAGCTCTGCTCTCCACTGTGTCGCTCCCTCTTGCTCAGGCTGTCCTCACGGTTGACCCTGGCAACTCTGCCCATATCCTGCCAGTCTAGCTTCCCCAGCAGAGACTTCATATCCCCTTCATTTGCACACAAGTCCCAGGACTGGGTCTCATCGGCCTGCCTGGATCACATGACTGCCCCTCAGCAAGTTCCCTGGCCAAGAGGATGGAAGACCCTGATTGTCCAGGCTGGGATAGCACACTTGTTCCTAAAGGAGGACAGGGAACCCCTGCACTACAGAGTATGAGTTAGAGACAATAATAATTAGAGTCATTTAGACAGCAATAAAAAAATTTCAATAGCAGTTACCTCCTCTTCCTTCCCTCCCAATAACAACAAAAATAACAACGATCATGCGCTGAACGTTATGCATGGCATATACACCCGGGAGGAGGTTGGTGTTATCACCATTTTACAGACAAGGATTCAAGGATCAAAGAGTCATCACTGATGGGACATCATTGATGTCCTCCACAGTAGGACCAGCGGAGCATTCCTGGTTGACCCTAGGGCCGTGTGCCAACCGTTCCACTGCTGCTTGTCCCCTGGAGCCCATCACCATGCTGCAGGGGCTGCTTAGAAACTCATATTCCCAGGCCCCTCTGGGACTCTCTGTGTCAGGATCTCAGAGTGGGAGGGACCTAGGAATTTGCATGTAATCAGTCTCCCAAGAGACTCTGATACAGCCAGACCAGTGCAGCTTCTGGGAAAACCATTTGGTTCCCAGAGTATCAACCCTGAAATCCAATCAAAGGGGCAGGGCACCAGGTAGAGATGATGTCCAGTTCTCAGAAGCCCAAGCCTCCCCTGAGGAAAAAACGCCCCCCTCATCCTTCCCTGTCCCCTGCCAACCCCACAAACTCTTAAGTTTTTAATTTATAGATATTCAGGCTTGGTGCCCATAGCTCAGTGGTTAGGGTGCTGGCCACATACACTGAGGCTGGCAGATTCGAACTCGACACAGGCCAGCTAAACAACAATGACAACTGCAACAAAAAAATAGCCAGGCATTGTGGCAGGCGTCTGTAGTCCGCTACTTGGGAGGCTAAGGCAAGAGAATCACTTAAGCCCAAGAGTTGGAGGTTGCTGTGAGCTGTGACACCATGGCACTCTACCTAGGGTGACATAGTAAGACTCTGTCTCAAAAAAAAAAAAAAAGAAATTAATAGATATTCAGTCCTCTCCCCTGTTCAAGCACACATCAGGATGGGGGTGGGGGATCTCCAGTCAACAATCTCTGTGTTTCACTCTTTTCATGAAGAAGAGGCCCCAAGCCTCAAGAGTTATTTTTTCCTACCATCTGAATTGCATTTGTGAAGGGCTAATTGATTTGCTTCCCCATTTTTTATTAATCAAAGACAAACCCCTACCGAGCCAGGCCTCTGATCTGGGCGATGAGGCCACACTAAGATGATGCCATCCCCACCCAGGGCATAGATACCCAACATTTCCAGTGGGGTCAGGGAGCTTCGTTTCTGCTTGGGTTTTTCAAGTGTCTGGAACACTCCAGAGAATTCCAGGGACCCAAAGTTCAAGGGAGAAAGCCTGGGTTCCAGACAGGGAGGACAGAGGTAATACCCAGGGACCAGGAGGCTGAGAACCATTGGCCAAAGTTGCTGCGGAAGCAAAAGCCCAGGTGCTGGCTCAGCGCCTGTGGCAAAACAGGCTAAGGCGCCAGCCACATACACCTGAGCTGGCAGGTTCGAATCCAGCCTGGGCCCACCAAACAACAAAGATGGCTGCAACCAAAAAATGGCCGGGCGTTGTAGTAGGCACCTGTAGTCCCAGCTACTTGGGAGGTGGAGGCAGGAGACTCGCTTGAGCCCAGGAATTGGAGGTTGCTGTGAGCTGTGATGCCACAGCCCTCTACCCAGGGCGACAGCTTGAGGCTCTGTCTCAAAAAAAAAAAGCCCAGGTGCTGCTAGCATTGAGGCCTGGGCTTCCTGCTTCTGTCTTTGGATGTGACCAGAGCCAGATAGTTTGTCCCCAGGGTCTCGTGGCCATCAGTGCCAGAGCAGAGACAACCAGAGCAGCCACCCCGTGAGGGCTCACTTTCCAACAGCAGAGCTCCAGCCAGGATTGCCCCCACCCCCAGGCAACTCACTGCAGACCCCCAACATCTGGCCTAAATCCTTTCTGCTTCTACCACATCTGGGCTGGTGGGGAGGGTGTGAAAATGACCCTCCTCTGTTTCTCATGGTGGGTTCCTGACAGCTGAAGAGTCTGGGGGAGGAAAAGGCTTTTCTTGGATCTCACACAGAAGCACACTCAGCAGAAATTTGTGAGGGTCTCACATCCTGCCTCCCTACCTGGCTCCTGGGACAGCCCCAGGACAGCACTGTGCCCCTAAGCACAAGCCAAGACCTAGGAAGCAGGACCCTCGGCCTGTGTCCAGTCTCCGCCACTGACCCCTGTTGAGCTGGGGCCACTCTGCCAGCGAGTCCATTGTGCATATTGGATTTGGGGATCTGACAGTCACTCCTGCCATGGCTCCCAGGTCCTTGGATGATCCCCTACTCGCCTCACCACCTCTCCCGCTGGCCCTTCCCTCACACTCCGCCTTCCAGCCCCAGTTTCCCTTCCCCAGCTCCCTCGGGCCCTGAGCCCTCCTTCACACGGAGCCTTCCCTCACCCTGGAACACACTTCCCTGCTCCTGACCCGGGTAACCCAGGCCCAGAGTGCGTGTCACCGTCCCCTGGAAGGCTGGCCTCGGTCAGACCCGGTGCCACCTCCCATGCCCGCTGGGAGCGTCTGGAGGGTGACTGATGGTTGAATGCCTGTGATCCCTTCCCCCACCCACCCCGACTTTAAGCAATGATTCCCAAAGGGTCCACACATAGTTGGCAGTCACTGCTTGGCCAAAGGAGGCTGCAAAGGTTTCACTGAGATCAAGGGTTTTAAAGTGCCCGGGGTGCTGTTTGCGAGAGGAGGGTGGAGGAGCGAAGGGTGGGGCGCGAGCCCAGCCCTGCCCCTTAAAGGGTCCCCGAGTTCGGGACAGAGCTATCCCGGAGTCCCCGGCATCGTGAGAGTTTATGCGAAGGGCCTAAGGCGGATGGGCATCCTTCAGGAGAGGGGGTCCTGCGTCCCAGCGAACCCGGTTGGCACTCTGCTCATCCCCGCGGGCGGTGCCCGGGCCACGGAGCTGAACTACACTTCCCAGGATGCATCGCGGCGCGGCGTCCGGGCGGAGCGAGCGCCGGTGTCCCCGCGGCTTTCTGGGGACTGTAGTTCTCTCGGGAGAGCGGCGTGGGCGCTGGGAGTGGGGAGTATAGGTGCTCCCCGAGGAAACCCGAGCCTCCGCGGCGGTCGGCAGGGAGCGGCTTGGTGTGCTGGTCGCCTGAGGCCCGTTTGTGGCTCCTTTCATTCCAGCAGCTGCCTCTCCCAATGGCAAGAACTGTAAACACCTGCTACTCTATTTAGTAAGCACCTACTACGTTCTGGCCCCTGGGCTGCTTCCTTAGAGGACAGAGGTAAAGACACACATGGTTCTCGCCTTTGCCGGGCACACAGTCCAGACATGGGACATTTAATTGCACAAAGACATAATTACTTGTGATGCGTTGGCTCAAAGGAGTACAACGGCAGGGGCTTCAGGGAAGGTGATTTACTGAGCCAAAGGCATATAGAGAGTAGACAATGGAATGAAATCTTTGAATTGTGAAGGGTGAATTTGATGGGTAAGTTGGGAAAGCCCAGAACTTTCCCTATCAGCCCCTTCATTATCCCCATGAAGAAATTGTCCCAGAGAAATGAGGGGCTTTGCCCAAAGTGGCACCACAAATCAGAGCAAGTTGGTCCAAGGAGGCAGGCCTAGATGTTTAACCCCCCAAGGATAGAGCCCAGGTCTTAGGTGTCTTCTAGACATATCTATCTATCTCTCTCTCTCTCTCTCTCTCTCTCTCTCTCTCTCTCTCATACTCCTTTCACCTAGCCTTGCTTATGATGTGTCTAAGGAAGGTTCCCAGGGCAAGGACACCCAATGCCCAATGTCTTCCCTCAATAAAAAAGCATAAGTCAAGCCCTGGAAAATTGCACACTCCCCTAATGTGGCAGAAAAATAGGATTCATCACATAGGACCTCCAAGACCCTTGAATCATCCCCCAAGAATGGCCTCCCTACCTTAAACAGACAGGTGGAGATGCCAGGGCCAGTATGGGCATCTCTCCAGGTATAATGGTGGGGTGGTATCAGAGCCCCCAGGTTGAGCCCTGCCCTCCCTTACTCAGGCCCAGGTGCGCATTTCTCTGCACCTGTTTCCCCATCAATGAAAGAAACTCAGAGTACACCAAGCTCATGGGGTAGCTCTAGCAGAAAAACCAAATATGATGGATGTGCTGGGCATTTTACAAGCAGGAGAGGTGCCAATGTGAGTCACTTTCCATTTTGTGCCCTGATGCGACAACGTGGGACAGCCAGAAACCATCTGTGGACGACTGGTGGGTGCCAACCAGAGCACAGGATGCCAGGGAAGGAGGTTTGAGATACAGGAGAGACACCCCAGGGCCTGGAGACCCTTTGAGGAGTTGAGACTTCATATGAGCCCTCCTTATTCCCCAGTCAAGCGACTGAGGTGACATGGAATGTACCATGTGTTCTGGGTTTGGCAACATGTCATGGGTGCTCAGTTTAAATAGGAGCGCTTCAGTGCAAATCTGACCATATCACCCCTCCTGAAAAGCCATCGTGACTCCCTCCGGCCCTCCAGATGAAGTCCAAGCTCCTTAGCCTGATCCCTCCCCACTCCTGGGCTTTCTGTCCCCAGAATTCACCAAGATCTTCCCCACTAGGGGCCTTGCAGGCCTTGGCCAACACTCTGGATTGGCAACCCAAAAAGCATTCCAAGCCCTTCTCCCGTTCCTTCCTCTACTATGGAAAGCACATTTGCAACCTCTATTCTCCAACCCTCCTTTACAATTCAAGGTGGCCATGTAACCCAAAGTTCTAGCCAAAAAGGTAGAATAAAAGTCCCCAGGGAGAAACTCCCTTTCTGAATAAAGAGATGGAGTCATTAAGGGAAAGATCCTTCCACCCTTTGCTCTTTGGCCCTTTGCTCCTTTCCCCTCTTCCTTTCTGGAACATGGACACAAGCCGTGGAGAGGTGCAGCAACCATGTTGTGACCATGAGGCTGCAAATGCTAGCACAAGGCCTCCACATTGAGGAGAACGAAAAGGAAGATAGGAAGAGCCAGGGTGCTTGGGGACATCCTTAAGCCAATACACCAGCCCCTGACTATCAGCCCCAGCTTATTATGGCTAAGTCAAAATCCCCTGTCTTTAAGTTATTATAATAGTTTCTCTATTTGTAGTGAACTTAATGCTAACAGTGCACAGCCCTTCATGAGGAGCCCCTGCTAAACTTGCATCCTATGGCTCTGCAGCCACTGCACTGGCCGAATTTGGTTCTTTGATCACGTTTAACTCATTCCTGCCTCAGGGCCTTTGCACTGCCCAAGTGTACTTGTGGCTGCTCCTTATCATTCAGGCCTCAGTTGAAATGGCACCTCATCAGAAAGGCCTTTCCCGTCCACATCCTTATATGTGGCCCTGACAACCTGTCAGGGCCTCGCTAGGCACCTCTGCCCTCCTCTTCTCCTCTTTCCTCATTTCTCCATCCACCCAGCGCACTGAACAAGCGCCTACGTGCCTCTGTATCCCTGGTGCGTGGCATGTAGTAGGTACTCCATAAAGGTTTGTGGAATTAATTAATCAATCAATGTATTAATTAATGCCACTCTTTCTGCCTGGCGCTCGCTCGCTCTCTCTCTGCCTGGGAGCTGGAAATTCCCACTCTTCCCTTAGAGCCGCAGCTCCGAGGAAGGGCTTCCTGCCACTCCCGGGCCTGGGCTGGGACAGCTCTGCTTCCTGCACCATGACTTTAGGTGGCTCTCCTCCTCTGCCTTTTCACAAGTATAATTGCAGGGTGGGTGATGTCTTCATCTACTGGATGTCATCTCCCCCTCCAGGCCATAAACTCCAAAGGACAGGGACTGCCTTCTTTGTTCCCTGGCCAGTGCCCGGCACAGTTCGATGTGTTTGTTGAATGAGTGAATGACAGGAGCTGCTTACAGTCTGGACAGTCTCAGTCTAGAGGGCAGGGGCCACCCAAGTCCCAACCTGCTCTACTCCCTCCACCTCTCGCTCCTACCTCTCCCACCCCCTACTACCAACAAAACTAAACCTAAGCAGCGCGTCTCACCCAGTTCAGACCTGCTTTGCTCTGAACAAAGGGGTAGCTGGTGCTTCTGCCCAGACAAACGCCTGCATCAGCAGCACCGCACACAGCCAGCCTCGCTGCACAGCCCAGGGGTCTCAGGGGCTGTTTCTTCACAAGATCCTGCCCCCTTCCCATCCCATCCTCCTGATTCACCCTCTCCCCCAAATAGCAGTGCACACCCTCAGCCCTTGCGTGGAATTTTTCGTCTTCAAAGCACTTTATAAGCATTAGCTCATTAGCAGAGCAGCCCCTTGACACCAGGAGGCTGCTCCCTGGGTGTCTTCTGAGTCATAGCACCAGAGTTTACCGACAAAAACAAGTTTTTCCCATAGAGCGGATGCGGCGCCACAGCCAAGATCACTGTCTCGGAAAAAAGGAAGAAGGAAAGAGAGAAACACTGCCTCTGGCGAGCACCAGCCGAGCACTGGGCCCCACGTCTGCTCCAAGGGCTGGGAGCACAGTGGGGTGCCAGGCTCAGGGCAGGGGCCACTGAGCCCTCCCCCAGGGATGACATGTTGAAGCAAGGCTCTGATACCCCAGCATCTCTTCCTGCGTCTTTCCCCCACCCACATCCGCTTTCCACCACTGGGAAGCTCCTCTCCCCCAAACATGGCCATAAGCTCAGCAAGGGGCATAACCATTTGCTGCTTCATAAAGTAGATAGAGTGTGGTTACTTTGGGATTGAACAGACCCAGGTTCAGATCCCAGCTCTGGGACCTTGGGCTAATGACAACTCTGTTTCCTCATCTGTGGAATGGGGCCATGTTGGCACAGCCTTCCTCAGTGTTGTTTGTGGGCATCTGGGGGTGACACAGGGAAAACCCCAGCACCTGAGATTCAGTGACATTGTCTGCAAAGGGGGCAGCCCCCAATCTGTCCGATTCTAAGGGTCACAGAGGGGTTCCCAATTCAGAGGCAGGGCACAAATCCCAAGGCAGGGGACTGTTCTGTGGATTACTGAGGCCCCCTACAAAAGGGGCGGGAGGGCTGTAGCCACCCTGCCCCATGCCCCACACCATCACATCCTCTAAGAAGGCATTTAGTGGAGATCCAGACTTAAAGCTTCACGTAAACCATTGCAAAAGCTAGACCGACTCACAGTAAATACACTGGAAATGCTGCCATCTAGAAACTCAACCCCTGAGTCCCATTAAATACTGAATGGCCCCCACTATGCACCAGGCACCATGCTGACCACAGGACACTATCCCTGGATATGGTAAGAGAGAGCTGGGGCTCCCTCCAGGGCACATTCCAGCAACTTCCTACTTTGTACTACAGCAAAAAAGGTCCAAATGTACATGCCAGTCAGGCATGGCCCCTGAGGGTAAGAACACCACTGGCCAGCCAGGTGTCTGTTTCACCCTTAGCTTCCCTTCTAATAGAATCCTGGCTTTGTCCAAGTGGGCAAATATGCCTAGATAAAAATTTTCACCTCCCAGACTCCTTTGCAGCTAGCCAACCCACTTGACCCAATTCTGGCAACAAGAAGAAATTGGAAGTTTCCTGCTGGGAACATCCAGAAACACAATTGTTTTTCTGATAAAAGGAGGAACTCACCTCCTTTTATCAGAAGGGCAGGGGCCTTTTGTCCTTTGCTCTTCAACCTTCTCCAGTCTCCACCTCAGTTTTCCTGCCTGGAATGCTGCCATGATAGCTGAAGGCGAAGCATCCCTTTTGTACCATGAGGATGAAGGCCACATGCTAGAAAAGTCAGAAAGACATCTTGAGACACTGCTGTAGTCCTGATGGCCGCCTGCAGGGCTGGTGCTTCCTGTTGAAGCCATTGTAGTTGGGTTTCTATGACTTGCTGTTGACTGCAAATCCTGACTCATCACCAGGCCATCCGGACACCCTCTTGGGTGCACATCAGAAGGGCCAGCACAGAGCAGCTGCTTAATAAACATGACCACACACAGGAGAGACTGGACGGGTGGTGCAGAGGAATCCTCTGAGGTGCTCTGCACCCCCCAAACGCCTGGATGATCCTGTCAGACTCAGGACACCCCCAGGGCCACACTGTGTGACCCCGACAAGTTCCTTTTCCTCTCACGGCCTCAGTTCTCCTATCTGATAAGTAGGGCTCAGGATGTGGGTGGCCTCTGGGGGATCGTCTATCAGGACAGTAGCCAGATTCAGGGGCAGTGGTACTCATGATTCTACCTCCTTTTCTTTCTGGTAGGGGAGGAACGAGGCTCCTCTCACCTTCAAATCCTGAGGCTGGCGAGGGGGATAACAGGAGGCGCCGCCAGGTAGGCTATTGCTGAGGAAGGGCTGGCACTGATCAAGCTCTCCCATGCCAAGCCCATGTGTCATCTCTCTGAGCACCTGAGAACCGGGTGCTTTCCTTACCCCTGTTTCATCAGTGAGGAAACTGAGGCTCAGTTAAATAATTCAGCCTAATTTCCCAGGTTGGCTAGTAGCAGAACTAGGACTGGAGAGCAGAAGGTGTAAGGCAGGACCGAGCTGCCTTACAGTCAGGGTGGGTGTAGGGGGAGAGATCTACAAGAGGAGAAATCATTTATCCTGGGTCCCTGGGGAAAATGCCAGAGGAGGTCCCAGGACCAGACCTGGGTCTTTCTGCCTCCAAAGTGGGTGCCCCTGACCACAGCATCCCCCTCCCAGGAGGCACCATGGAGGGGGCAAAAGACAAAAGGACAGATACCATCGTCAACCCAGACCTATGAGTGTTTGCTAAGTAAAGATGTTCAGAGCCACAGGGGCAAAGATCAATGAATGGTGCTGATGGTGACATCAAGGAAGGCTTCTGGGAGGAAGGGGCATTGGAAAGGTTGGAAACAGAGGATTGTCTTCCGGTCACTAAGAACCTGTAGAAGGGCTGAGAGCTCACTCCACTGCGTTCTCTGCTGAGGTGGGGGAAGGCCACCTAAGTGTGGGGAGGCAGCTGGCCACGACTGTCTCCCCCATCAGACCAGGCATTCCTCCAAAGTCTTCCTCGGGCCTTGGGGCTTGGTGCAGGTCTGTCTCAGGGGAGGAAGGGCAGGAGGGAAACTGGGAGGCTGGAGTCCTGCCACCCTGGACTCGACAGAGGACCCAGGAGGCCAGAAGGCTGGATGAGGCTCAGTCGGTCCCAGGCACTCCAGGGTGAATAGGGAAGGAGGTAGGTGCCCTGCAGAGCCCCATGCTGGCACACGAGGCAGTGGCCTCCCTGAGGGGCCCTCACCTGGTCCTGCCTCGCCCTCTTTCTGGAACCCAGAGAATCTCCAGCTGCCCCTGAGAGGCAGGAAGTGCTCTCCTCTTCTGGCAGGGAAAGCAAGAGGGAAATCTAGATTAGGCTCAAGTTTTGGGTCAGTGTGACCTTGCCCTCCCTCCTGAGATCCTGCATGATTAACAAGCCCCATGTGTGATTCTGAGGCACAGCCAGATTTGAGAACCACTGGCTTGACCTGTGCAGGTCTCCGTCTCCTGATCTGGAAAATGGGGACGTATAAGTCCCACTTGGTGCATTTAGAGATGGCGCATTTAGCTTGGGGTGAGAGCCCCACACGTGATGGTGACTACTCCACAAACTTCATTACTTATGGAAGAGCTGGGATGTCAATCAGGTAAGATCAAACTGCCAGCGACACCACAGCAGAAAGGCAATGGTCTCTACATGGACCAGGAAATGGCCCGAATTATACGAGAAGCTGAAGGATCATTTTGTTTGTGAAAACGTCATTGTGGCCAAATAGTCTTTCAGTATCTCCCAGATCACTTTTAAAATGCAAATTTTATCCATAAGAAGGAGAGTGATGGAGAGCAGTAATGAAGTAATTAACAGAGGGAAAAGCAAAAAAGTGAATACACCAGAAAACCAAAAATCAGCTTCCTCACCCATCCCCAAACATGCCCAGCAGGAGTCAAATATTAATTAACTGCTTCTTCCAGTTGGACCCCCCATTTGCAGAATTTATTCATGTTTGCTATAACAACGCTGCAGGAGCCAACCAACAAAACCCATCCCTTCAGAAGAAATAGACACTTGGTTGGGCTAGACCTTGGGGCATTTTCTCTTAACTTACCCTAATATTCTGTTATTCATATATGATACCAAGGGGCAAAGGGGAATGATTACATCTACCTGGATTATAAGTATTTGCAGGTATATATAAAATCTTATACTCTTGAAAATAATATCTCATTATTATTTTAAATAATAATCATGGTATTAGGACACAAAGAAAATTTCAACAAGTTCCAAAGTAAAATACATTCTCGACACAGTGAAATGAAATTTTTAAATTAATAGCTAGAGTTTTATTTTTAAAAATCTAACTTGGTGGAAATTTGAAAACTCTCTTCCAAGTAACTCTGAAGATAAAGAAGGAATTCAAAAGGAAATTACATACTATTTTGATGTTTCACATTATTTGGACGTTCAATAAAATGAGAATATTGCATACTACAGCTTAGGGAATATAGCCAAAGGAATATTGAAAGGAAAACTCATACCCATAGATATACCTAAAAGGTATTAAGTTCCCAAGAAAGAGATTCTTTTAGCAAAAAGTTGACTGACTTGATAAACAGTCCTTGATAAGGGGAGAAACTTTTGAGAATCTCTAGTTGTCTTGCCAAGTCTCCTTACACAGAAAAAAAAAAAAAAGCTAATACAGTAGAACCTCTGTAAGTTAACACCCAAAGGACTGTAACAAACTGGTCAACACACAGAGGTGATCAACATAAGGAACTTCCACTGAGTACGCTTCGTGTATGCCCGGTCTGTGAAAATTAGGTCAACTTAAGGAGATGGTCAGGGTAGGGAGGTGGACAACAATGGTGGATGTCCTGTATATGGTTTTCTCTCCCAAATTTTTCCATATCCAAACTCCAAACTTGCATATCGGGATAAAATGCCAGGAGTACAGAGATGTGTCTACCTACCTTGGGTTTACTATCTCCGCTAGACAGATAAAGAAAGCAAGCTAGAGAAAGTCCCTGATGCCTACAAAGAACCCCCTATTCCCAGTTCTGTTCTCATCCCTGGCTGCATTTTCCTAAAGCCTTCAGTTAAGCACTGGATGGGGAATCCAAGGAGGCCAAAATTCTAGACTCTGGCTCTTCCATTCAGTAGATGTGTGGCCTCAAGTCACTTAACATTTATGTAGCAGTCAGCTTTTGCCATAATACTGCTATGTAACAACCAATCTCAAAAACAAACATTTATTCTCACAATTGTGGGTCCATAGATTGACTGCAATTGGCCTGGTAGGCTGGGTCAACTAGGTAGTTTGATTTCAGGTTGTAGATCAGCTGGACTAAGTTCCAGGCTGTGAGTTAAAAGGTATATGTTTTGTCATAACAGGCCACAAATATAGCAGAGGTAAAATAGAAAAGGCAATATCTCTAAGGTCTCCTCTTTTGTTTTGTTTTGTTTTTTTTTTAGCCAGAGCCTTAAGCTGTCACCCTGGATAGAGTGCTGTGGCATCACAGCTCACAGCAACCATCAATTTCTGGGCTCAAGCGAGTCTCCTGCCTCCACCTCCCAAGTAGCTGGGACCACAGGCACCTGCCACAACGCCCAGCCATTTTTTGGTTGCAGCCGTCATTGTTTGGCAGGCCCAGGCTGGATTCGAACCCGCCAGCTCAGGTGTACGTGGCTGGCGCCTTAGCCACTTGAGCCACAGGCACTGAGCCTCTAAGGTCTCCTCTTAAGAAGTCTGTTGTTGGCTTGGCGCCTATGGCTCAACGGGCTAAGGCGCCAGCCACGTACACCTGAGCTGGCGGGTTCGAATCCAGCCCGGGCCTGCCAAACAACAATGGTGGCTGCAACCAAAAAAGTGGCCGGGCGTTGTGGCAGGCGCCTGTAGTCCCAGCAATTTGGGAGGCTGAGGCAAGGGACTCGCTTGAGCCCAGGAATTGGAGGTTGCTGTGAGCTGTGATGCCACAGAACTCTATCCAGGGTGACAGCTTGAGGCTCTGTCTCAAAAAAAAAAAAAAAAGAAGTCTGTTGTCAGAGGGTCTCTACCTAGCAAATTCAAATATTGTGACCTGGTTGTTTGTACCCTCACATCAACCTGAAATTTAAAAAACTAATTAATTAATTAAAAAAAAAAGAAGTCTGTTGTCTTTTCTATCAACAGTCCTTTGGCCAAAGCAAGTTGTATGGCAAAGACCAAAGTCAGAGGGGCAGGGACATTTACTCTGCCCCAGTTAGAGAGTGAACAATTGTTGAACAATATTCCAGTCTGCCATACTTTCCGAGTCTCATTTTTTCTCTGTAAAATGGGATGGATAGCAACTCCTACTTCACAAGAACCTAATGGCACCTGAACTCTGTGCTAGCTGGTGTTAGACTTGGGTTGTCCCCTGCTGCCTATGGGGAAAGCTGGAGCTGGGAGCAGAGTCAGCGCCATCCCAACTATAGGGGAACAGAGAAGAGTTGGAACCTGCATGCAGAAGTTCACCACAAAGCTCACTATCAGGCTTAGCACATTAGCTAAGTGGTTAGGGCACCGGTCACATACACCAGGGCGGTGGGTTTGAACACAGCCTGGGCCTGATGACAACAACAACAACAACAAATAGCCAGGCATTGTGGCAGGCACCTGTAGTCCCAGCTACGTGGGCGGCTGAGGCAAGAGAATAGCTAAAGCCCAAGAGTTTGAGGTTGCTGTGAGCTGTGATGCCACGGTGCTCTACTGTGGGCAATATAGTGAGACTATCTCAAAAAAAAAAAAAAAGCCCACTATCAGTACTAGACACTTTCTTAACAATCAAATTTAGTTAGCTGAGTTTCCAGAATTGCACAGCCCCACTAACGTGTTCGCTACAAGGCTCACCTCACCTCATGGGGCTGTAAGCAAGGCCAGGATTCCTAAGGTTGTCAGCTGCCTTTTAGCTGACCCAAGACCAGTCTGGGGCTTTCTTATCCAGAACCCTCGAGATGGCGGGACTCAAACAAATTTCCTTTCCAGGTTTGGGCTCAGAACCACTGCCCTGTCAGTCCAGCCTCATTTTCAAGGCCACCAAGGAAGCCAGATAAAGGAGAGTAGAGTCAATAGCATTTGGGTTCTGGAGAATAAAAGAGTAGGGCTCAAGCCCCAGCTCTGCCACTTTCTTACTTTGTAAATCTCAGCAAAGCAGGTAAGCCCTCCGTACCTCAGGTCTTTGATCTGGAAAATGGGGCTAATGGCTACCTCGAGGGTGGGTGTCTGCATGGAGTGGTGGAGAAATAATCTAGAACAGGAGCTCTGGGACAGGGCAGCTTGGAGTGGAAGCCCAGCTTCTCAATGAGGGGTTCTAGAAAAGCTTTGGTCTCTAAATCTGTAAAATGGAGATAATACAAGTGCCTTGTGGAATGTCTAAAATCCAGATGTGAACCACAAGCATACTGCCTAGTACAACATCTGACAATTAAGTTTGTGAACTTGCCACCAGGCACTTACATTGACAGCACTGTACAAACAACTTGTTAAGGGATCATAACCTCTGTATATCAATCTCTTGCAGCTATATTTGTGGTGATGTATTTTCATGTCTTACCAACTGGCATTCATTATTGATGTTGCATGTTTTTGTGTGCCATCATGAGAATGTAGAAACATGAATTATAGCAACAAATAAACATTACTTTATTTTTTTTTAAAACAGAGTCTCACTCTGTGCCCTGGATAGAGTGCCCTGGCAACATAGCTCACAGCAACTTCAAACTCTTGGGCTCAAGTGATCCTCTTGTCTCAACCTCCTGGGACTACAAGTGCCCACCACAACACCTGGCTAGTAGAGATGGGTCTCACTCTTTCTATTTTTAGTAGAGATGGGTCTCACTCTTGCTCAGGCTGGTCTCAAACCCCTGAGCTCAGGTAATCTACCCACCTCAGCCTCCCAGAGTATTAGAATTACAGAAGCATTTTCTTGTTCAACTTGGCAAGAGTGGAAGTGAAATCAGGAACATGTTAGTCCAAGTTTATGGAAATAATGCCATGAAGAAAATGGCCGTGTACAAATGGATAAAATGTTTTTCAGGGGGAGGAGAAAGCCTCACTGATGAAGAGAGGCCAGGGTGGCCAGTAACAAGCAGAACTGACAAAAACTTTGCAAAAATCCATCGAGGTGTGCATCAAAATTGACAGCTGATTGTAAGAAGATCAAGTAAACATCGACAGAGAACCAGTTAGGAAAATCTTAACTGAACATCTTGGCATGAGAAAGGTGTGGCTCTTGCACCATGACAATGCACCAGCTGACATGGCGCTGTCTGGGAGGGAGTTTTCACCCAGTAAACAAATAACTGCTTTGAAACATCCTTCCTACTCACCTCATCTGACCCCCAGTGGCTTTTTTATTTATATGAAGATGAAGGAAATATTGAAAGGAAGACATTTTGATGACATTCAGGACATCAAGTGTAGTGCCATGACAGATCTGATGGCCATTCCAGAAAAAGAGTTCCGAAATTGCTTTGAAGTGTGGAGTAGGCACTGGCATCAGTGCATAGCTTCCCAAGGGGAGGACCTCAAAGGTAACTGTAGTGATATTCAGCAATGAGGTATATGGCACTTTTTCTAGGATGAGTTCACCTACTTAATTGTCAGGCCTCCTATATACTCATTTCTCAATAAAGGGAATAGTTTTATCATTCCCTAATAGACTGCCTTAACCAACCCAGGAACAGAACTAGTCACTAAATGTGGGATGATAAGGAGAGTTGCTTGATGTGCCTGCCTTATAAACATTGATTAGTCCCATGAGTTAAATATCTAGACTCTGACAAATCTAAACTGCTGTCAATGGTAAGACATGTCTCAATTTCAGAGATGTTAGACATGGCAGGAAGGTGGGTGCCTTAGAATAGTTTAAATTTGGTGTATGATATTACAGGTGAGAATCAAGCTGTGGTTTCATAGAATTAAATATTGTCTGATGTTGCTACCTTGGAAAAGCCTCATCTCTTTGAGTATAATGCATGCTGTTGTCCCTTCTCTTAGGTACTAGAAAGAGTTTCAGACATAATAGACACTCAACAAATACCTGTTGAGGATGAATCAAATATCCCTGTGGTCATCCCAGAATCAATGACTGAATCAATAATGAATGATGCTTGTTGATTAAAGAACTGTGCTCACCTCTAGCGTAAGGGCGAGACTAATTAAAAAAAATTTTTTTTAATTTAGAAATCATGCTAGACTGATGGTAAAATATATTTTGTACACATCTGATATATGTAAAGCTAAAAATGTTGTTCATCAAGATCCTTTCATGCAGCTAATATTTGTTCATTGAGAAAACACTAATTGGGCACCTATTATTTGCCAAGGACTAAAGATGCTGCCAAGCACAGAGACTTATGGCCCTTCCCTGAGGGAATTTACTGTCTAGTGGGGAAGACAGATAGTTTTAAAAATAAACATCTTCTTGGTAGCCATTTGATGAGAATTCCCCACCCCCAGCCCTCCACTCCCAGCTGAGAGCATTAGAGGTTATATTTGTGATCTGCAAACCAATCAAAGTTCCTCTTTTGCATTCTTCAAGGCCTGTGTCAATGACAAAGCTGAACTGGGTCATCTGC
This sequence comes from Arctocebus calabarensis, assembly GCA_963573935.1. NCBI lineage: Eukaryota > Metazoa > Chordata > Mammalia > Primates > Lorisidae > Arctocebus > Arctocebus calabarensis. Next base: position 34,388 of record CAUYON010118792.1, read on the forward strand.
CCCCTGAACACACCTGAGGACATTTTCCAGCCTCCCTTGCAGCTAGGTGGTGCCACATGACCAGCTCAGGTCAACACAAGGGAAGAACACCAGTAAGGATTTCACTTAAAACATCCTGCCACGATCATCTGCACACTCTCCCCTCACTGGAGTCTTCTAGGCTGGAAGCTAAAAGCTCTGTGAGGGTAGAAGCACACAAAGAGGACAGGGGCTGACCCACATTGGACTGAGACGTGAGAAAGAAAGAAACTTGTATCGGGTCAGCCACTAAGATTCAGGAATCATTTGTTAATGTGGTAAAGCAAAACCCAACTCTCACACTTCTTTGTAAAAGGCACTCCCGTGTTCTCATGAGGCAGAGGGCTACAAAGGTCCTCCTTGCCAAGCAGGGAAACCAGGTACTGAGGAGAGACCTTGGCACAGGGAGGATGAAGGCAGAGCCAAGGGGAGCTGAGGCTCCAAGACTGGGGCCATTGCTGGTGTCCCTTATCTCAACGGCGATGGGCAGAGACTAGAAACCAGTGACAGCAGCCTGAAAAGATGAACCGAAGACGCGTGGAAGGTTGTCAAATTTATACCGACATTTGTGAACCTGAGCTCTCAGAGTTCCAGAGGCCACCTTCTTCTTCCTGCCAACTGCCTCCCCAAGACTCAGGGTTCCAGGTGTTGACTCCAGAAGCAAACCAGTGTAAACTGCACTCACCTAACCTCCCTGAGCCTCCAACTCCTAGTCTGTGAAATGGGCATGATGATAAGAGAACCTTATCACAGGTTGTATTGCAGGGCCTCAATGAGATGACTCACGTAAAAAACTTAGTGCCCATACACAGTAAGGGCTTAATAAATAAACTAAGGGGAGGGCCCTGGGAGCAACCACGCAGGACACATGCAAGACACTTTGCCACACCCTGGGTCAGTTCTGCGGAATGGCCCTGCCTCCATTACCAGCCACAAACCACCACTCTTCTCCCTGCGCACCTCCTCCCCGGCCCAGCCTCTCGGGGTTCACAGGCAAGGCTCCCTCCCTCCCCCGGGTCTCCTGAGGCCAGACCTGTGACTGGGCAGCTCACTTAGCCCTGAGCATGGGGTATGCACATGTGTATGTGTGTGAATTCTGCCCCCAATTCACCACTCGTTAGTGGGAGATCTTACCCAGAAGCTTCTTCCTATGCCTCAGTTTCCTCACCTAACCAAAATAAGCCCTAGCTCCCAAGGGGCTGGACAGGTTCAGTGAGGACAGGGATGTCAAGGGCCCTGCCTGCTGTCCTTTTGCTGGCACAAGGTTCCACACTAGAATTTCATGCCGGGCATTGTGGCGGGCGCCTGTAGTCCCAGCTACTTGGGAGGCAGAGGCAGGAGACTCACTGGAGTCCAGGAATTGGAGGCTGCTGTGAGCTGTGATGCCACAGCACTCTATCCAGGGTGACAGCTTGAGGCTTTGTCTCAAAAAAAAAAAAAAATTAAACAAGAAAGGCTCGGCACCTGTGGCTCAATGGGCTATGTACACCCATGTACACCTGAGCTGGCGGGTTTGAATCCAGCCCGGGCCCGCCAAACAACAATGACGGCTGCAACCAAAAAATGGCCAGGGGTTGTAGCGGGCGCCTGTAGTCCCAGCTACTTGGGAGGCAGAGGCAGGAGACTCATTTGAGCCCAGGAATTGGAGGTTGCTGTGAGCTATGATGCCACAGCACTCTACCCAGGGTGACAGCTTGAGGCTCTGTCTCAAAATAAACAAAAAATTAAACAAGAAAAAGAGCTCGGACCAGGCATGGTTGCTCACACCTGTAAACCCAGCACTCTGGGAGGCTGGGGCGGGCGGATCACCTGAGCTCATGAGTTCAAGACCAACCCGAGCTAGAGCAAGACCCATCTCTTAAAACAGCCAGGTGTTGGCTTGGTGCCTGTGGCTCAACGGGCTAAGGGTTGGTCTTGAGGGCTAAGGGACAGCTTGAGGCTAGGAATTGGAGGTTGCTGTGAGCTGTGATGCCACAGCACTCTACCCAGGGTGACAGCTTGAGGCTCTGTCTCAAAAAATAAAATAAAATAAAATAGCCAGGTGTTGTGGCAGGTGCCTATAGTCCCAGCTATTTGGGAGGCCAAGGCAACAGAATCGCTTGAGCCTGGGAGTCTGAGGTTGCCATGAGCTATGATGCCATAGCACTCTAACGAGGGTGACAAAGTGAAACTCTGTCTCAAAAACAAAAAGAGAGAAAGAGCTCAGCAGACAAACTGAGGACAAACAGCACTCCCTGGGATGTCTTCTCGCTCTCTTCACGCACGCACTAGAGAAATGATTCTTGAGAAATGGTCTCAAAACAGAAACAAAAACTCTACTTTATTCCGTGTATGCAGCGTTAAAAATTCACCAGTGTGGGGAACAGAAGGGACATGAGTAAGCCAGGGCCTCAGAAGAGACTGTTGAGGAGCCTGGCCCTGAGTAGTGGGGACTTGGGCAGTGGGGGAGGACATCGGGTGATCCCCTGGAGCAGTGCTAGGGCCCTGGGGACACCTGGGAGGCCGGACACTCTCCTCACTCTCTAGGGCACCTGATGAAGCCCAGCTTATTTCCTTTTTTTTGGTCGGGGCTGGGTTTGAACCCGCCACCTCCGGCATATGGGGCCGGCGCCCTACTCACTGAGCCATAGGTGCCACCAGCTTACTTCCTTGATCACCGTCCTTGCAAGCTTGTTTATTTATCTGCTCACTTATTTCATGGTTATTTCCTGTTTGGAAAGTGAATAAAGTTCATGAGGGCAGGGACTATGGTGGCTCTGGGTGCTGGCATGGAGGCCAGCACACAGCAGGCACTTAATATTTGTGCAAGAATAAAAGGATGAGTGAATAAATGAGGAAATGAACAAATTGCCAAAAGGACCAGGGTGCAGCTGGTCACAAACGAATGAAGCAGTGGTCTTGCCTAGCTGAGACCAGAGGATGGCACCAGGGCCAAGGATTGCGGGACCTCAGTTTCCTCAACTATAAAATGGGGTTTGCGGTGTTATCTACCTTGTTAGATTGTTTGGGAGATTAATAAAAAATAATTCATGTTAAACTTAGTCCTACATCTGGCACAGAGCTGTCTCCAGTTATACTCACGGAGCAGGGACGTAGAAAGGCAAGAGGCACATATACCAGCTCAGACTGCTCAAATGAGAAAAAAAGAAATTTCAAGATTCAGTTCCTAAGATCCAAAGAGATTCTCACTCCTTAGAAACTCTCAGCTGAGCCGGAAGGGGACAAAGGTCTGTACTAAGTAAGTTATAAAAACAACTCCAAGCCAGGGACTGCTGAGCTGCACCACCCCCACCACACATACATGCGCACACATATACATGTACACACATGGGTACACATGTGCGTGCATGCACACACACGCCGGGCCTGACCCAGGATTCACTCTGGCCTACGCAGCATGCTGAGCTTCTGGCAGGATTTTGAGAAAAGAGAAGAGAGGGGAAGTTTCCGTTTTATTTCACTACTGACCCCTTCACAGTGCCCCGCAACTTTCCAAAGCACTTTGGAGTTATTTGATGCTTATATACCTCCTAGACGGGGTGACAAATGAGGAAACAGAGGCCCAAAAGAGGCAACTCATAGAACCTAGGAAACACAGGGCTGATCTGGAGCTGAAACCTGTTTCTGCAAACCCCTGGCCCCCACTCTATCTGTTAGACCACCCAGATGTCCAAAGTGCTGGATAGTCACTCCATCCTTATCCCAGGACAGCTACCCACCAATCTTCCTTGAGCCCTCGGGAGACACCACTAACCAACTGGGGCATGTGCCAAATCCCTTCCAAGCCAGGGCTTCAGGCAGACACTACCAGTCAATCAGATTTGGCCCAAGAGATTAGAAGTATCCCTCAGCCTGGCTCTGAGCAATGAGATCTGCCTGGAGTCCACGGCTAAGCACAGCATGGCCAGCATTCAGTCCATAGCTCCTGAATGAAGGAAAAAGCAAGTGGACACCCAGCTTGTGACAGGTGCTCAGGCAGAGACCTCAAGTGAGGAGATCACATCTGTGCCCTGTGCACATTCCACTGACAGGTGCAGAATGCATCCAAAAGACTAGGGACTGCGAAGAGAGGAGCCTCCATGACTCCCCTGTGGCTTGCTCAAGGCCCCGCCTCCCCTCAGAACCCTATCACTTCTTCCTTGCTCTGTGCCTCAGTTTTTTCATCCATGAATTGGGGATTATAATCAAACTGGCCACAAAGTTGGTGTGGAGATTCAGGGAGACGCCCAGGGCCTGGCAAGAGCCAGAGCTTCACAAAAAGCCAAGCCACTATCAGTCTTTCTCATTACACTGAAGGTCCTTGAAGGCAGGGGCTGCAATGGTTCTCTGGGCACTGGGACTGTTGCCTAGGACCACACTGGGAAAACATAGACGTTAGTAGGTCATTAACATCCACCTGGACCAGAGACAAGCTGTGAGACTTGCAGAGTTGGGGAGGCTGCCCGCCTCTGGGACCCCCATCTCCAGACCCAACACTACAGAGTTGCCCTCATGGTTGCAGCAAACAGCTCCTGCCTCAGAGTGACCCCTGCGGCCAGCCACACATAGCTACCTTCCCTGCTGCCCAAAGCCCTGGGACTCAGTACCGCCCCCACCCCTGCCCCCAGTCAAGAAGATAGCCCTGGGGCAGCTCAGGCTGCACAGAGAGTGGGTTGCCTAGGCTCTGGTCCAGCTCTGAGCACATTGCTCCTGCTCTCTGGACCCATCTGGAAATTGGGGTGGATGTAGCCTTGTCCCCAGAGCCGTTTCAACTCTAAAAATGTCTTCTGCTTACTTACATGCATTTGTCCATTTATTCCACAAGTATTTCTTTATTGAGTGCCTATTGTATACATGTACCAGGCCTTTTGCTGGGCCCTCTGCTGCTCTTGCTTCTGGAAAGCCCCTCCCCCTTCTTGGTCTCCAGGTCTAGCTTCCTACAGGAAGCCCTGGGAGCAGTTTTGGGATCCTTCTTCCCTCACCACCCCCTCACCCCCAGCCTTGTCCTCCTAATTACAGACTTACCGCTCTGCATTTTCTCATCTGTTTATCCTGCCTGCTTCCCTCTGCATCGTGGCCTTCTGAAGGCAGAATCATGTCTTATTCCCTGACACATTCCCAGGGACTCCAGAGAAGAGTTCTGGAAACATCTCTCAGACAAATGAACAAGTGAATGAATGCATGAATCCCGAATCCCCCTCCTGCTCCCCGTAACACAACATCCCAATTCAGGTTTGTGCCTTTGCACCCTTTCCCCAAGGCAACCCAGGGGGTCAAAGGGGCCAATCCCACAGCTTGGCAGGAAGGCCCCTAACCTTGCCACCTACCCCCAAGCCCAGGTGACCAGAAGGTGTCCACAGGCATGCGTGCACTATAAGGTGTTAGCTGCTCTGATGTGGGGCTGACACCACCTGGGGCTTGACAAGAGCCCAGGTCCCCAGCGGTTCCAGATCCCTCTTCTTGTGCTATCCCAGCAGACACTCAGTAAATATTGAGGCATTAATTAACTCCCTCCAGGGAACAGTGACTCAGAGCCAGATGTAATCTCCTCAGCCCCAGGGGGAAAGGTGAGGGCTCCAACCTCTCTCAGGTGCCCAAATAAAATCAGCCCTTCATCCAATAAGCCTCGTCTCATTTAGAACTACCCCCGCCACGTGTCTACACAGATACTCATATACACATGCACAACATCGCTGCCCTGAACTGTCTATGGTACCCTACCCAGAACCATCGGGCATCCCAACAGAAGCCTTGTGTGCCACTCATCCATTCTATAAACATCCATGAATTCCTACTGTGTCCCCAAAGGCCCACTGGTTCTGAGGGGCACCAAAGACTTCAGCTGTTCCTCTGCCTCCTTCAGCAAGGGTTTTCTTACAACAGCTGTACATGCAACTCCCTCTCCCATGCCACCCCAAAAAAGATCAAGGGTTTCTATCAATCTAGACAACTGTTTAGCTCTCCCCACCAGCCCACTCTGGGTTCTTGAGAAAGAAGGCAAGACCAAGTGTGGACCCCCAACAAGAAGACCCAGAGAAGGGGCCAGATGAGGCAGAACCACTTCTTGTTGGCCTCAGGGAGTGGAAAAGCCTTGGTAGAACTCAGAACTCAACTCCTGGCAGAGTCCAGGTAGGGGACTGGGAGGGGTCTGGCTCCCTGCCCCCCAGCCTGTGGCTGGGATCCACTTCCATCCCCACTCAGACCCCCTATCTGGGCCCCCAGTGTTGTTTTCTGGGGCACAGCTCTAAGGAAGGCTATGAATGACAAACTGCATGGAGACCAATATTTGCTTCTTTGTGGGCTCCTGCAGGCCCTGATCCCAGAGCAGCTGGCAGAAAAGAGCTGGGGCCAGTCAAATCAAGGTCACATTTACCATAAGCTGGTCTCTAATAACTGGATTCTGCTTCATGGACAGCAGAAGCTGATTCCGAGGGTCCTACAACAAGCTCTGGTCCTGGAAACCAGCAAGCATAGGTTCAAATCCTGACTCTGTCCCTTCCTGGTAAGTTACCTCAAGAAAAGCATGTAGGCTCGGCGCCTGTGGCTCAATGGGCTAAGGCGCCAGGCACGTACACCTGAGCTGGTGGGTTCGAATCCAGCCCGGACCTGCCAAACAACAATGACGGCTGCAGGGCGGCTCCTGTGGCTCAGCGAGTAGGGCGCCGGCCCCATATACCGAAGGTGGCGGGTTCAAGCCCAGCCTAGGCCGAACTGCAAAAAAAAAAAAAAAATAGCCAGGTGCTGTGGCAGGCGCCTGTAGTCCCAGCTACTCGGCAGGCTGAGGCAAGAGAATCGCTTAAGCCCAAGAGCTGGAGGTTGCTGTGAGCAGTGTGACGCCACGGCACTCTACCCAGGGTGATAAAGTGAGACTCTGCCTCTACAAAAAATAATAATAATAATAATAATAATAAGATCCCACAATACAACGTCTACATAAGACACACTTTAGATTAAAAGATACAACCAGATTCAAAGTAAAGCAACTAAAGGGAAGTTGGAGCAGCTATCTGAATAAGACTTTGAAACATACAGTATCGTTCCTGGAATCTAATGCCCGACAACTTGGAATCCGAATAAAAAATTCGAGCAAATTTTGCCCAAAATCCCAACACTATTTTGGAATCTGAATGCCCCAGAACTCAAACAACCTGAAATCTGAACAAAAAGTTTTAGCAAATTTTGCCCCAAATCCCAATACTGCTTTGGAATCTGAATGTCCAGCACTTTATTCAGATGTTTTTGGGCATACATTTCCCTAGCACCCGGGCCACCCATGTGCTTTGTCATTCAGTTCATTGTCAAAAGCTGTAATGAAAGTATCTCATGTGATTTTTGCTGTTAATGCTTTTGTGCCTATTTTGTGTTTGTTTGTTTGTTTTTGGCCAGGGCCAGGTTTGATCCTGCCACCTCCGGTAAGAGACAGAGTCTTCAGTTTATCACCCTCGGTAGAGTGTCGTGGAGTCACATCTCACAGCACCTCCAATTCCTGGGCTTAGGCAATTCTCTTGCCTCAGCCTCCCAAGTAGCTGGAACTACAGGGTGTTTTTTTGTTTTGTTTTTTTTTTTTGTGAGACAAAATTTGGAGCTTAATATCAGAACAGGGTTACATTAAACAAACAAATAATACTTTTCTGATTATCGATTTTTCAGACTCAAGGGTATCCCTAAAACATTGGAGATCCAGCTTATTCCTGAGACATCAACCATCACAAAAGGTTTTTACTCTTTGAATTATTCACATTTTGTAGCAAAAAAACAGAACAAAGTTCTGCAGACATCCTCCCTCTCCTTTCTAAATGTATTCACAAACAGGGTCTTTCCATAGTTCAAAAGAAACATAAAACAGCTTTCTTTCTTAGCCA